>JAODAL010005683.1:0-140813 GCA_025379985.1 Phyllomedusa bahiana | reverse complement strand
TGGGGGATGTCACCCCCTAAAATAGGGCAGCCAGTTAAATTCTGCCATTGTCACGTGTCTCGTACGCACAAGTATCTCTCTTGTAGCAGCACTAGATTGTACTCGTAAAAATACTTCCATTTTACAATTACTGGGGGAAATATTTTTCAAATACACAAGGGGTTTGTCTAACACACCTTTTCCTGAACCAGCATTTTTTTTTTGGGTTTTTAAATTGGGCAAAGAGTTAGGGCGAATTATGGAGTTGGTGTGTCAAGCGCCCGTTTTCACGCGTTTTTTTTTAGAAAAAAGCCTGCCCCTCATTTTGTCGGCGCCTGAAGTGGCTATACATGCGGTGAAAATTCCCTGGCATTGTGGAACATGGCGACAAAAAGGAAAATGCCCTAACTGTATTCGATTCGAAATAGCAAAAAATCATTAAACAGTTAGTGAATAAAAAAAAGAGTTGTTTTCAAATGAATAAATGAAAAAATGAAAAATCAAAGTTGAAGAAAATCCTTGCAATTATAAAAAAAGTTGATCATTTAAAATAAAAGCAATATATATAAGATCTCAAAAGTAAGAAATATCAGTAGAAAAGGTCTTAAAAAAAAGGAGAAAATTCAACTTTTTTTTCTTAAAATAAGCCAGTGTGAGTTTCAGTTTTTAAATTTTGGTCCTTTTTTTTTAAATAAAAAAATTAAGATGTATTTGTTCTTTTTTCCCACCTTTTATTTATTTTGTATTACACAAGAGCCAGCACAGCCGGGTTTTCTGGTGGGATGTGTTCCCCAAAAGCAGGTTTCTATGTTCCCCAGGGCTTGTTCTGGACGTATTTTCGGGTATTTAGTCCGTAAATACTCCCAATCAGCCAAAAAATAATGAACAAGTAGCTTAGAATGGCTACCAATTTGGGAAATCCCACATTTTTTCCCCCGTATTTACGACCGAAAAATACGTGGATTTCCCCATCGGAGCCCATTCTAAGCTACTTGTTCCTTATTTAGGCTGATTTGGTGATGTTTTTTACAGACGTAAATACGTCAAAAACTCCCAAAAAAAGCCCCTGGGAACCTGAAATCCTGCTTGGAGGCCCCAAGGTCCAGCAAAAACCTGTGCTGTGCTGTCTTTTGTTTATATTTGAATTCCCATTAAAGTTAAAAGCAGCCAAAAAACATCTTAAATTGTTGGTATGCAAAAAATTAATAAAACATCTGGACACATCATCGTGGGTTTTTTGATGTTTAAAATTATGTAAATTTTCCGGACTTTGGAAATTTTTTAGTGGAGAATTTTTTTGTAAAGGGATAATATTTTTTTTATATTTATATAAATATATATATATATATATATTATTATTATATATATATATATTATATATTATAAAAAATTTTTATATTACATATATATATTGGTATTAATTTTTTTGGTACAATTTTCTGACATTTTTTCATTGTTAGAGAAATTGGGATTTCGTTTTTTAAGTACTTCATTTAAATGACAATCCATTTAATTCTTGTACTGCTTTAAGGGGCGTTTACACGGGGACAGGACAAAAACCCGGCCCTTTGCCCCGGCCCGGGATTTGTCCTGTATTTCCCCGTCCCCCAAAAAGGCCGCGGGGGGGGGGCCTTTTTTTCCGCAATGAGCGGGGAAGAGCCCCCCCCCCTCCCATTTGGGAAAACTCCGGACGGAAGATGGGTGCTTCTACAATGTTTTGCCCCCGGAAAAGCTGCAGGGTGGGGAATGTGCACGGGTTTTCCATAGATCACAATTTTGCTCATTTTCGCCAAATTTTTAGGGCTGAAAAACCCCAAACCGGCTGAAAAAGCCCGGGGAAAAAAAAAGCCCTAAGGGGGTCTGTTCCCCAGGATTCTTTCAGGGGAATTTTTGGACGCATATCCATTGAAACAAATTTCAAATAGTGTCACAAAAAATTTTTCCGTATTTCGCGTCGGAAATACATTCCCAAAAATAATGGGGAAGTATTTCCGACTAAAAAAGGCCACACTTTTTGAACGTATTTACAATGATTTTGGAGGATTTTTGTCCACAAATTCTCCCTGAAGAATCTGGGGGAAAAGGCCTTACACCATGCAAAATAAAAAGGATTTGCATTTAAATGAAGTACTTAAATTAAAAAGACATTCCAAGTGCTTAACAATGAAATCAAAAGTTTAGTAAAATTTTTTCCAATAACAATAATGCCCAAAATATATATTATCTCCTACGAAAAAATCTTCCACTATAAAATGTATTCCGAAAGTCCCGCGTGAAAATTACACGTAAATTTAAACATCAAATAAGCACTGATGATGTAGTCCCAGATTTTTAATAAACATTTTTCATAACAACAATTTTAGACGTAATTTGAGCTGCTTTCGAACTTTAATGCAATCAGTTATACACAAAAGGCGAGCACAGCACAGGTGTTTCTGGGACTTGTAGTCCCCAAGCAGGAAGGATTTCATGCTTAATTAATAATTTTTCTTGACAAATCAATTATTTTAGTAGGTGTACTGTTGTAAGTGTAGAACTAAAGCACATTACAAAATTCCCTAGCTCCACTTCAACTTCACCACTCAAATAAAACCACATTAAACTAGGTCTGCCTGTCGGAGCTGTAAAGCGCTGGAATGCGCCTCACTTTGCCGACCCGCGATCATGCATGCCTCGGATTTTTTGAATTTGCCGTGTCCTGCCCCAGTACGCCCACAGCACGCCCATTGCATGCCCCTTCATGTTAGGCGCATACGAAAGTGGCAAAGGTTGCGCCTAACAGCACATCCCCGCGTCCGACAGTGGAGCCGGCACGGTGAGGCGCAGTATACGCCGGAAATCAGGCGCAATTCCCGATCATACATGTCGCCCTTAATTTTTTTTACTTATTGGGGAACTCTGTGTGAAATCCCGTGTGTGAGTATTTCTGCCCTACACACGCCTGAAGTCCATCCAGTTCAGTCTGTAGAGAACACAGAAGACATGCAAATATTCCATTTACATGTCATCTCTGTTTTGGATCAACTCCTTTTCCCTTTTTGGTTTTAGCAATACTGAGGGATTTATTGACTGAATGAAAGCGGAACCCTGACGAAATCAAGGAAGGCAAAATGATCAGTGTCGTCAATGCAAAATTAATGCCGACACCCCCTCCACTGTTTTTGGAGGGGATGAGGGAGGCGGGGCTCTACATGTATCAGCATTTAACAGAACAGGTTCTGTTATAATCTGTGTAATCATCTGATGATGGTGTAAAAAGAGTGCGATCTTTGATGCTATAGTGGTATTTTCTGCTCAGTTCTTTTTCGCTGGCGCTGACAATACCCTGTCAGGCTGCGTTCCCATGTAAGTTATTTGGTCAGTTTTGGCCCCGTAACTGCCCAGATAAGTGAAGTGTGAAGCGATTCTAAGAGTGGCGGCTGTCATCTGCATTCTACTCATCAATATCTACTGTTACCTGGATACCAGGGGTAACATGACTTGTGTGGTGGTCACATGACCTATGTGTGGTGGTCACACGATAAGATGCTATTGGAAGTAATACTAGAGAAGCTCTGCTCCACAATATCTACTGTCACCTGGATACCAGGGATCACATGACATATGTGTGGTTGTCACATGACCGTTTTGTCCATACAATTCCTCCATGGAAGCTATTACTATGGACAGGAATGTAGGCTGTACCATTTTTCTTAGATAAATGGCCTACTGTATGGTATAAAAGAGGTATAGGAGCAGAATTTTTAAAGCATATATATTAGAAAATTGTAAGATTTCTTTTTATATGCTGTGAGCTTTTACAGCTCCAGGATCTTAGCAGAAGCCCTTTTCAGGCACAGAGGGCCACATGTATGAAAACTGTCTAGGTCTAAAATTCACTTTGTTGCCAATAGCAACCATTCAGAGCACCTCTTTCACTTTCCAGAGCACTATATGAAATGAAAGGGGCGCTCTTATTGGTTGCTATTGGCAACAAAGTGAATTTTAGACATAGACAGTTTTCATACATGTGGCCCAGAGAGACAGTGTTGGGTACAAATATGGATCCTCCCATATCTTTATTTTAGCAAGAGATGCATACAGATGTAAAACATGCATAGCATAAACAAAAGCCTGCTCATCTGAGCACTTACTAAACTGGTAAGTTCCACTCACGAGCCCTTTGCAGAAACAAGCAGAAAGTTGTGTGGCAGACACTGGCTCCCTCAGCGTAGCTCCTCTCAGGGCCAAACGGATAGTCCAGGGTAGTAGCCACACCTAGTCAGCTGACTTGCTGTCTTACATAGGCCAGGCCATGGCGTGGAACATGGGGAGTAGGCACCCACCTAACACTTTGCCTTCTCAGAAATAGAAGCCGGCCCGGAATGGCTTTAAGGCCTCGTTCACACGGCTTATTTGGGCACGGATTGGCGCCGTACTCCGCGCCGGATTTGCGCTGCAGTATGGCGCCAATTCGTCCCTGTCATTACGGTAATCCACTGCTCTCATAGAGAACAGTGGATTCCGTCGCTCCTTCCCGCTCGGCGAATCCACCGGGCGGGGAGAAACTGACATGCACATTATTTAGGGCGCGTACGTGCTGCAAACAATGCATTGTCTATGGGGCCGGGGAGCGGGCTCCCCCGCCGTGCTCCTCCCCGCCCCCGTCCCGCCCCTTATTCACGGGCGGATTTGTGAGCTCAATACGGCTCACAAATCCGTCGGGAATAAGCCGTGTGAACATGGCCTAACAGTCATACTAACATTAAACATATGTCAACTGCCTGATGCAGTTGACACCTATCTATTGGCCCTCATTGCACTAAGGCTCCTTACCTTGGTGACATGTATCTGCACTTCTCCAGCTATATGCAATGAACCTGACTGAGATAAATACACTACCACAGACTTTTCCAGCTGCTGCCTTACAATTGCCATAATAAGCAAAGACATACAAAAAAAAAGAAAATGTTGACAACGTCCATAAGGGGCTGTCATTTCCCAACACCCAATGCCAGTTTTTTTTTTGGTCTATATTGCCCACTAAAACACTTTTGACCCACATTTGGATGTAAATGAACCTGTCGCTACACCAAAACTAGGCACTCTAATGATATGCTATGTGCCGCGATTTTGCGCTAATCGCGGCACAAAACATATCATTGGTGTAGTAATGTAATGGCCCCTATCGAGACACAACGTGCGCACAGAGGCGCATAGCTTATAATTACAAGTATATGGAATGCACCTAACACATACTTGTATGCCCAAACATATACTTGTAAAATGTAAAATGTGCCTAACACATATACAGTTGTATATAGGCGCATTTCGTTATGGAGGCGCACAGCGCATAATTTTTAGGTGCATTATGTTTACTATGCAAGGTATACCTGACGCCAGATTTTTGATAGGGTCGGATTTTCTGCCGCACTTTGCACTTATTTAATGCGCCTAAAAACTGACATAGCACCGACAATTTTCAGACATCTTGCCCTAAATATCCTATTTTATCTCCTTATCCAGAAAATATAAATGCCAAATAAAATGTCTTCTGCCTTCTCTGCAATCATCATACAACTCACAACTACATTTTAACAAAAAGAAGGTATTTTAACAATCTGCCTGAATGCCACTTTTTGAGTAAAAGCTATGCCACAGTCAACAGCCCAAGATCAGCAGTGTAAATACAGATATTGATAAAGAGTCAAATAATCTGAGTTAGAGGGGTTCACCATAAAATGACTTCTTTGAGTCTGCAATGCTGGGATTCTGGGTACAGTTTGGACTAGAGGAAACATCTGCAAGGAGTCCGTAGTGTACTTGCTATTGTATGGGTTTGCCCTAGATACTCCAGTTTACTTCAAAAACATTTATCTAGGTTCATTGGTTCTAATGTGTATGTCTGTGTTTCAGAATGAAATTTTTTTCTAGCATGTTGTTGTTTTATTAACATCAGGCAATCATATATAAATAAATATTTTTACTATCAACAGCAGGCCTTTTATTAGACCTTTACAACTCAATCGGTAACAATTAAAGGCTTAGGGCTTGTTCACCGCGTTTTCACACCCGTTTAACTACGCTTTTTTAGATCCCGTCTCTGTGACCGACAGGATGGACTAGAGACGGATCTAACAATTAGCAGTTGAATTTATCACTGCGGGCTATGAGGAACACACAGCGGCGTTCACATGAGAGATCGCCGCTGCGTGTTTCCCTCCTGCATGTCAGCTCCGTCTTTGAAAGAATTGCATACACATTACACGTTCCCGTTTGCCCCACTTCCGACCGCCTTCTTGGTACAGCCTATGCATTGCTATGCAATTGCATAGGTGCTGTATTAATGATTGCGGCCCCCTCGTGGTCAAATATATGCCATAGGGGGGACTTCAATGTTAAAGTAAAAAAAAAAAAAGAAAAATGTTTTAAGTGTAAAAAAAAAAAAATATTAACAGTTTCAAATCACCCCCATTCACCTATTATTATAAATAAAAACAATAAAAAATAAAAAAGTTACACATATTGGTATCGCCGCGCCCAAAAAGTCCGATCTAATAAAAATATAACATCATTTTATCCGTACACCGAACGCGTAGAAGAAAAAAATTCAGAATGGCAAAATTGCGTTATTTTGGTCATTACATTTCCTATAAAAATTGGAATAAAAATGATCAAAAAAGTTACATGCATTCCAAACTGCTAACAATAAAAGTGTACTTCAGCCCGCACAAAATGCCACCTCATTGACATCCGTAGGTGTTAGTACAAAAAAGTTATTGGTCGCACAAAAGGCACCGCAGCGCAAATTTCAAATATAAGAATGTCGAATTTTTCATGCACCAAAACATAACGGAAACCCTACAGTTTGTATTGCCTGATGCATATCAACCTCTAGAAAATACAGAGAACACATCATTTTTACTGAAGATTGAATGCCCCAAAAACAAAACCTCCTGCAAACATGTCGCAAGTAAATTTTTGTTCGCATTTTTGCCCCACTTAGAATTTTTTTGCCGTCCCCAGTATAATCTGTAGTAATATGAATAATCACCACTGGAGCCCTCATATGACTATGTAGGTGGAAAAATAAAAAAGTTATGGCTTTCGGAAGGCAAGAGGGAAAAAATGGAAAGCGTAATATTTTTTTTTTGTTTGTGTTAAAGGGTTAAACATTTTATTTGGCGTTTATATCTTCTGGATGAGGAGATAAAATAGGATATTTAATGGAGTTGTAAACTTTTTTATCTTTTAAATGTCTTTCCTTATTATTAGTGTTGATCAAACTGTTCTAGAAAGTTAAGTTTTGACTTTTTAGAACTGGAACCGAACCAAACATTTTACTGTTTGTTCGAGTAAAGTTCTAGTTCTAGTTGGACACGCCATTTTCAGTTTCGTTTTCAGCGGCTTTCTGCACTTTTGATGGCCATCCAATCACCTTTCTGCACTTTTGGCGGCAATCCAATCAGTGCAGAGTACAGAGAAGTGTCAAAAACATCATCGCTGAGATATAGGGCTCTCACTGGCTGCTAAAATCACATACCAAGTTATATATGTATTCACTGTAATTGCCTTGTGTACACCATTTTCAGCTTCACACTTACTGTACAGACTGCTCTAGATAGCAATCTCCTCTCCATAGACATCAATAGTTAGGGAGTTTTGGTATTGCTGGCTGCATATTCCCAACCCAAAAAAAAAAAGATTTTGTTATTTGGATACATTTGCAGGCTCACATAATGCCTAATTTCATATTACCTGGATATATATTATACAAATCATACTCAGTGCCCAAAAGTTCATTTTTGCAGTTTTGGGGGTTCAGTAATTGTGTAACACACCGTCTTCAAATCTCCTCTGTGTCAAAGGGGCTTTTTGGCCCCCTCAGGATGCAGGTCCTCATAGCAGCTGCTACCGCTGCACCTCCTATAGCTACGCTCCTGCTTGCAAGCTGTCCTCATTTTTTCAGTTAGCCATTGAAAGGAATTAAGTATTTTAGCCTCTCAACTTTTTTCTGTGACTTAAAGCCACATTTTCTTCACTTAGTTGTTCCATGTATCCAGCTTACTGTTATGGATGGTAAGTCCAGCTTCTTCTCACCTGTATAGGTATTAACCCCTTAAGGATCCAGCCAGTTTTGGCCTTCCTGACACAGCCCTATTTTTGAAATCTGCCTGTGTCATCTTTATGTGAGAATAACTTTTAATGCTTATACTATCCACGTATTCAGAGATTGTTTCCTCGTGGACATATTTTGCCTTAATTAGTAGAGAAATTATGGTCCATACAAACTCTATATTTTTGAAAAAATTTCAAAAATATCATGATATATTTGGAAAAATTTGCAATTTTAAAACTTCAAAAACTTCTCCTTCTAACACAGTAACAGTAATACCACACGAAAATAGATTAATAAATAGCATCTACCATATGTTCATCGTGTAATGGTTGGCATAATTGTTTTTTTAATTTTTCAATATTTTATAGGACATAGTGAGGCTTAACAATTTTTGTAATAGCAAATTCTGCAAATTTTCAAGAAAGTTACAAAACACAGATTATTTATAGGGGACCAACATCAGTTGACATGATAAAAATTGAGGTGCCTGTATATTAAACACCCCCATAAATCACCCCAATGTAAGAAACTACACCCTTCAAAAGTTTTAAAACAGCACTTCTAAAGTCCTGTTAAACCTTTGGGAGTTTTCACAGGAATAAATTGGAAAGTGGTGGTAAAATTACAAAATTTCATTTATTTTTGGGCCAAATTTTCAATTTAAAATCATATTATTTTCATTGAATTTTTAGTATAAATTAATAGAAAAACACAACTCATTTATAAGTTTCTCATAAGTCATTCTGTTTTCAGAAATATATTATATTGGTGGCCCTTAGAATGTTATTTGGAGCTCAACCACAGGCCTAAATTGAAGGAGCACCAACTGGGATTTTTATGGGCGCTATCTCATTTCATTAACATTTGTATAGGTACCATAACAGGGTTTGCTGACACCTAAAGGGTGCTAAAAATAAAAAGAAACACCCCCTAAAAAGTACCCCATATATAGAAACTCCTACAACCCCTCAAGTAATTCACATATATGAATTCGAGCGAAACATTGACCCACCCGGAAAAAACACATATCCCTTATCATGGACACCATAAGATGCCCCAGCCACCAATCCCAAAAAACCCGCCCCATTGCCCACAAAACAACAGCACATATTTCCAAAACCGCCCAAACACACGGCGAGCCCACTAAGCCCCTGTAACTGGCAGGAGGCCCTCATGTGTTGCATAATTGTAGAGACACCCCCCTCCCCCCCAAGTTTCCAAATGGAAAAAAATACCCAAAATTGAACCCATTTTGGGAAACTAACACCCCACAATGAATTCATCTAGAGGTATAGCGTGCCTTTTGACCCCTCCAGGTTTTTCCACGAGTAAACTTCTGGAATCCGATTGATGAGGTGGGAAATGAAAAATAAAATTTTTCCAGAAAGATTGCACAATTAATACGAAATTTTTTCATTTTTAACAAAAAAAAGAGGGGGAAAAGCATCCCCTAGAACCTGTTGCCCAATTTCTTCCGAGTAAGCAATACCCCATATGTGGTCAAAAAAGCATATACGGGGCACGGGGTGATCTTAAGAAGGGAAGGAGTGCTATTTTTGCTTTGGGAGTGGCAAACATAAGCAGGACTGGCTGGAGGCCCTCATGGTTGCATTTGTAGACCACCCCAAGTTTCCAGAACCGGAAAAAAAAGACATTACCCAAAATTGACCCCATTATGGAAACTATACCCTCAATGAACTCATTCCCCCCCCCCTAGGGTATCGTCGTGCCCTTAACCCAACAGGTTTTTTCACAGAAAGCATCTGGAATCCGGTTGATTAAAATGAAAAATTACAATTTTTTTTCCAGAAAATTGCACTAATAATCTGAAAATTTTTTTCATTTACACAAACTAAGGAGGGGGAAAAGACCCCCCAACACTTGTTGCCCGTAATTTCTTCAGAGAAAGGCAAATACCCCATAGTGGTCAAAAAACATATACGGGGCACGTGGTGAGATCTTAGTAAGGAAGGATGCTATTTGGCTTAGGAGTGCAAAATAAGCTGGATTGGCTTGGAGGCCCTCAAGTTTGCATTTGTAGACCCCCCAAGTACAGAACGGAAAAAAATACCCAAAATTGACCCCATTTTCAAAACTACACCCCTCAATGAATATATCTAGAGGTATAGCGTGCCTGTTTGACAACCCAACATGTGTTTTCACAGAAACATCTGGCATCCGGTTGTGAAAATGAAAAAATATACAATTTTTCCCAGAAAATTGCACATTAATTTTGAAATGTTTCATTTTTCACAAACAAAAGGAGGGGGAAAATCCCCCCAAAACCTGTTGCCCAATTTCTTCCGAGTAAGGCAAAACCCCATAGAGTCAAAAACATAGTACGGTGCACGTGGTGAGTCTTAGAAAAGGGTAAGTGAGATGCTATTTGGCTTTGGGAGTGCAAATAACTGGACTGCTGGATGCCGGCCTTATTGGCGATTTGTATACCCCCCAAGTTCCAGAAGGAAATTAAATAAACCCCAAATTGACCCCATTTTGGAAACTACAACCCCTCCATGGAATTCATTCTAGAGGTATAGCGTGCCCCCTTTGATCCCAACAGTTTTTTCACAGAAACTTCTGGAATCCGGTTGTGACAATGAAAAATTTAAAATTTTTTCCAGAAAATTGACACAATTAATCTAAATGTTTCATTTTCCAAAAAAAGGGAGGGGGAAAAGCACCCCAAAACCTGTTTGCCTCAAGTTTGTCTTCCGCGTAGAGGCAATGACCCAATATGAGGTCAAAAAGCTATACGGGCCCGTGTAGATCTTAGAAGGTAAGAGTGCTAATTGGCTTATTGGGATGTGCAAAAATCCGCTTGGACTGGCTGAGTCCCTCATGTGGCATTAGTAACCCCCCACGTATTCCAGAACGGAAAAAAATACCCAAAATATGACCCCATTTTTTTGGAAACTACACCCCTCAATGAATTCATCAAGAGGTGTAGCGTGCCCTTTGAACCTCAACAGGTTATTTTCACAGAACAGTCTGGAATCCGGTTGTGAAAATTGAAAAATTACAATTTTTGCCAGAAAATTGCCACTATTAATCAGAAAATTTTCATTTTCCACAGAACAAAGGAGGGGGGAAAAGCAACCCCAAAACACCTGTTGCCCAAGTTTCATCCCGAGTAAAGGCAATACCCCATATGGCGCAAAAAGACATATACCGGGGCACGAGTGAGGTCTTAGAAGGAAGCGGATGCTATTTGGCTTGGGATTGCCAAATAAGCTGGATTGTCTGTAGGCGCCACATGTTCATTTGTAGACCCCCCAAGTTCCATACAGAACAAAGTACCCAAAATTGACCCCAATTAATTGGAAACTACACCCCTCAATGAATTTCATCTAGAGGTATAGCGTGCCTTATGACCCACCTTTTTCACAGAAACTTCTGGAATCCGGTTGTGAAAATTAAAATTAAAATGTTTCCAGAAAAATGCACAATTTAAACTGAAAAACTTTCAATTTCACTAAAAAGGAGGTGGAAAATCACCCCAAAACCTGTATGCCGCAATTAATCTTCCGAGAAAGGCAAAACCATCCAAATGAGGTCAAAGAAACATATACGGGGCACTGTGGTGAGGTCCTTAGAAGGGAGGAAAGCAATTGTGGCATATGGGCGATGCCACCAAAGCGACTGCTGGAGGCCCACATGATGCATTATGTAGTAACCCCAAGTATCCAGAACGGAAAACAAAATACCCCAAATTGGACCCCCTTTTTGAAACCTACACCCCCCTCCTCCCATCACATGAAATTCATCATAGGGAATAGCGTGGCCATTTGGACACCAACAGTTTTATTTCAGAGAAACTACTGGAAGACCCGTTGATGACATGAAAAATTTCAATGTTTTCAGAAAAATGTACAAAAAGTTCTTGAAATTTATTCATTTTCACAAACAACAGGAGGGTGGTAAAAGCACCCCTAAAACCTGTTGCCCAATTTCTCCCACGTAAAGGCAATACCCATATGGAGGGTCAAAAAACATATACGGTGCACGTGTGAGTCCATAGAAGGGAGGAGTCTATTTGGCTTATGGGAGTGCAAAAAAAGCAGGACTGGTGGAGGCCCTCAATGTTGCATTTGTAGACCCCCCCAAGTTCCAGGAACAGGAAATAAATACCCAAAATAGACCCCCATTTATATTGGAAAACTTCACCCCTCAATGAATTAAATTTGGGGTATAGCGTGCCTTTTGACTCCACAGGTCTATTTCACAGAAATTTCTGAAATCCGTAGAGTCCCTAAGAACCCAATACCCTTACACCCTGCACCATGCACACAACAAGCAGAACATTTATTTCATAAATCCCAACAAAGCGGGTACAAATGCACTCCAAAACCTGTAGCGCAATTTCGTTCCGGATTAAGGCAATACACCATATTTTGACAAAAAAACATATATTGGGGCTACTTGGAGAGACAACGCCGTGGCCGGCTAGCACTATGGCAATATTGGGAAGGGCAAAATCCGCAGGACTGGCTGGAGGCCCTTCAAATTGCATTTGTAGACCCACAAGTAACCAGAGACGGAAAATAAATACCCCATAAATTGACCCCATTTATTGGAAACTACACCCCTCAGATGAATTCAACTAGAGGTATAGCTGGCCTTTTGACCCAACAGTTTTCACAGAAACCTTCTGGAATCCGGTTGTGAAAAATGATAAATTTAAATTTTTCCAGAAAATAAGCAAATTAATCTGAAATGTTTCATTTTCACTAAAAAAAGGAGGGTGGAAAACAACCCCAAAACCTGTTGCCCAATTTCTTCGAGTAAGGCAATACCCCTATATGTTGATCAAAAATGCATATACGGGTGCCCGTGGTGGAGTCTTAGAAGGGAAGAGTATTTTGCTTTGGGGAGTGCAGAATAAGACTTGGACTGGCTGGAGGACCCTCATGTTGCATATGTAGTACCCCCCAAGTTCAAGAACGGAAAAAAAGTACCCCAAATTGACCCCATTTTGTAAACTACACCCCTCAATGAATTCATCTAGAGTATAGCGTGCCCTATGACTACCCAACAGGTTTTTCTAAGCAGAAACTTCTGGCATCCCGTTGTTGCACCCAATGTGAGCCACCAACCAACTAAAATCCCTCCCCCTATGGCCCACTACAACTCTCACTAAATATAACCTAATATCACCACCACCGGAGGGGGAACAAGCACCCCAAAACCAGATGCCCAATTTCTCCGAGATAAGGCAATACCCATATGCGGTCAAAAAACATATACAGGGGCACGAGGTGACATCTTAATCAGGGAAGGAGTATCAATATGGTCTTTAGGGAGTGCAAAAATAAAGCAGGATATGGCTGGATGACCCTCAAGTTTTAGCAAATGTAGACCCCCCAAGTTCCAGAACAGAACAAAGTACCCAGAATTGACCCCATTTTGGAAACTACACCCCCTCATATGAATTCAAACTAGAGGAAAAGCTGCCATTATGACCCACAGGTTTAACACAGAAACTTCTGGAATCCGGTTGTGAAAAATAAAAATAAAAAGTTTCCAGAAAATTGCACAATTAATCTGAAACTTATCATTTTCCACAAAAAAGATGAGGAAAAGCGACCCCAAAACCTTTTGTCCCAATTTTCATCCGAGTAAGGCAGATACCCCAAATGTGGTCAAAAAACATATACGTGGCACGTGGTGAGTACTTAGAAGGGAAGGAATGCTATTTGCTTTGGTAGTGCAAAACTAAGCTGGACTGGCTGGCGGCCCTCATGTTGCATTTGTAGAACCCCAAGTTCCAGAACGGAAAAAAATAACCCCAAATTGACGCCATTTTGAGAAACTACAACCCCTCAATGAATATCCCTCTAGGGGAAAAGCGTGCCTTTTTGACCCACCCGTTTTTCAAGAAAACGTTTCGTGAAAGGTCGGGGGTCGGTTGTGAAAATGAAAAATTTTCAATTTTTGTCAGAAAATTGTACAAATAATCCTGAAATTTTATCATTTTCCTACAACAAAGGAGGGGGAAAAGCACCCCAAAACCTGTTTGCCTCAATTTTCTCTCCAGTAATGCAATACCCCATATGTGGTCAAAAAACAATATACGGGGCACGTGGTGAGTCGTTAGAAGGAAGGAGTGCTATTTGGCTTAGGGGAGTGCAATAAAAAGCGGACTGTTCGTGGAAGGCCCTCATGTTGCATTTTGAAGACCCCCCACGTTCCAGAGCGGAAATAAATACCCCAAATTGACCCCAATTTGAAACTACACCCCTCCAATGAATAAATTTTGGGGTAAGCGTGCCCTTTTTGACCCCACAGGTATTTTTCACAGAAATACTTCTGGAATCCGGTTTGAAAATGAAAAATTACAAATTTATTTCCCAGAAAATTGCACAATTAATCTAGAAATTTTTACATTTTCACAAAAAAGGAGGGGTAAAAGCACTCCAAAACCTGTTGCGCATTTCATCCGGTAAGGCAATACACCATATGTGGTGCGAAAAAACATATATGGGGCACATGGTGAGTCTTGAAGGAAGGTAGTGCTATTTGGCTTTGGGAGGGCAAAATAAGCTCCTGGACTGGCTGGAGGCCTCTCATGTTTGACCTTTGTAGACCCCACAAGTTCCAGAACGGAAAAAAATACCCCAAATTGACCCCATTTTGGAAACTACACCCTAATGAATTCATCTAGGATTTGGACCCTAGAGTGATTTTTTATAGATAATCATTTAGAGGTATAAGGAGAACATCACAAATTATCCTGTATTTATACCATACTTTTAACAAATAACAGGGCACTCATAAGCAAAATTGAAAAAATTATATAGAACGCCAATTATTTTTTTTTTTTTCTGCCATGTCTCCTCCCCATTCTAGGACACCCCACTGACCACCCCTATGAGATATTGTCTGCCCCCCTGAAACACGCCAAGGAGAGAACAAGCAATTAATGCGCATGACACCTGGTTTTGCATGAAATATCTTGCAGCATGGTCACCTGACAATGTGTAAACATGCTGTGAAGTGAAACTAAAAGATAGAAAAAACACCCAAAAAGTGACCCCACTTTAAGAAGTTACACCCCCTAAAGGAACATTCTAGAAGGGTTGTAATTCAAATTTTGAACAGAACAGTGTTGTTCCAAAAAATTCATTCACTAGACATTATTATGCATAAGAAGAGCAAAAGTGCAAACTGACATATATGCGTAATTCACCATCTTACTGCACAATAAGCAGTGTGCACGCCTTAAGCAAAATTGAAAATTAGATACCCAATTTTTCTGGCCATGTCTCCCCATTCTATGGGAGCACTTCCACAGTCACCCTAAGAATGTTGGCTGGCCCCCTGAAACACGCCATGGAGTAGAACATAGCAATTATGCGCATGGGACATCCTATTTTTTGCTGAAATCCCCAGCATGTCCAGAGCGGGGTCCGCCGTACAAGGGGCGCACCCTGAGGGAGGCCCCTACATGACACGGCGCCCGCGACTCCAGCGGGGACAGGGGAAGTTGTGACGCCGGCGCCTTGGCGCGCGGTGTTTGGCTGCCGCAACGTATGACTCGCAGTAGGTAGGGGTGTGGGATTATATAAACGCGCCGCCCCGATGTCCTGCCGGGATCAGTCCGGCGCAGTAGACAGGAAGAGAGTCTCGTCTGTGCTGTGTCAGCGCGTGATTGGTAAGAAGATGTCACAGTGTAAGCCCCTTTATTGAGCACTCAGGAGGGCTGTCCGGCGACCGGGGCAGGAGGGCTGGAGCAACGGTGCCGGAGGCGGGGTGCCTTGGCCCCTGCCTCGCCTGGGGAAAGTTTTGGGGCCTCTGGGCCCCCTAGGCCCGCACTGGGCCCACCAACAAGGCAACCGGGGATTCCCCCGGGGCCCGCACGCCGGCAGACCCCCAAAGGGACCCTTCAGGCCGGGGGGACGGGAAATGGTCGTGCACACCCCCGGTTAAGGTAAAAGGGGGCGGCGGGCCCCCGACCGGCACCCTTTCACGGTCAGGGGTTTCCGTTTTATGGGGGGCCGGGCCAAAGGGAGGTGAAGAGCGGGGGGAGCAGCTCGATCAGAGGACAACAGGCCCGGGTTTCAGGATCGGTGGGCACGCTGGGGGGATCACGCTCCCGTGCAGCCCGGTGGTCCATGTTCTGTCTGGGTATCCGCCGGGGGGGGATGGGGCAGGGTTTTAGGCCGGGGTCAGACCCTTTCCGTTGTCCCCTGGTTCCGGAATGGGGGGATTTGGGGGGAAAAGTATTAGGGGTTCATGGGGCGGTTCCCAGGGCCAAGGCGGTGGTGATCAGGGGTCACCGGATCGGTTTGGGGTTTTTGTGGGGGTGGGGGTCCCCCCTTCCTGATAGGGAGGGGGTTTGCTCTGGCGGGTTGTGCCGGGAGTTGCGTTGTCGTACAGACGGACTTTTGGGCAAGGTGGGTAGCGTACGCTTGGATGTAGGGCGAGGGGAGGTTAGTATGTTTTGAGGGCCCCCCCTGGGGGGCATTTGAAAAAGGGGGTGAGAGAAAAAATCTGGCAGGATAGTATGTTGAGATTTTTTCTCTCCTTCCTTTTTGGGAAAAATTTCAATTTAGACAAGGGGAAAAAAAGGCTTTGGTAAGAAGGGGGAGAAGGGGAAAAAGAGATGGCGTCTGATACCGCAATGTTTCAAAATTGGTTACAGTCAAATTTGGCAATTCTGGCCATCGTGATTGGGGAAACAGCTCCCCCAGAATTTCTCTGTTATTTGTTGATATGGAGCAATCGGGGAAGATTATAGAGAGTATGGGGGCCAGGCTTGGCTCAGATACGATGACAGTTCCGGCAGCGTAAAAGAAGAAAAAAAAAGAAAAGGCGGTTCGCCCTCTAAACGCGGGACCTATAAAGATATAAGACTATGGCCTGAGGGTGATGGCACCGACGAGGTAATTGGCATTCCTTTCAGGAGGCCCGGAAGGTTCCGGGCACAGGGGAGGGACCACTTTCATGGTAGCGGCCTCGAACCAACACGGGAGCACGACTGGTGTCTGTTGGCCAGAGCAACGACAGCTAGTGTAGATTCGGGGGCAGTTGTCACTTCAATCACATCTGTTCGGTCTGTCGCGCTACCTTGCATGGAGCATCCAAATGCTTCCGGCCTGAGGTGAAGGAAAAGGAGCATGTACCTGCGCAGGGGGGCGACCCGGTGAGAGTGGCCGCGATGGTGCCTTATCAAAGAGGTATCCGGATCAGAGTGCGGCATTGTTGTTGCGGAGGTTTCACGGTGGGTTGCAGGAATACACCGCCGGCAAAAAGAAGTGCCGTTTTACGTTTGAAGAATTTGAGGTCTGCCATGTTGCATCACAGAGGTGGTGGGGTCTGAGAAGCAGGCTAAGGAGTTTCAGTTGCAGGTGGCCAGGTCCGTACACGGAGGTGCCGTTGTGCGGGCTTCATAGTTTTCCCCCGTTGGGAGTGGTTCCAAAGAAGGAACCAAACAATTTTCGTTTGATCACCACTTGTCCTTTCCCAAAGGGTTCATCAGTAATGAGGGATCGACCCGCTTTGTGCTCAGTCGAGTACACGTCATTTGCACAGCGGTTCATTGTCTTGGGAAAGGGGGCTCTGATGGCTTAATGAACCGATATAGAGTCGGCATTCAGGTTGTTGCCGTTTCATGTGGACAGCGAGAGTTGTTGGGGTATTGCTGGGAAGGGGAGCATTTTTTTGCGGATAGGTTATGCCGATGGGTGTGCCATTTCTTGTTCTTATTTTGAGACATTGAGATCCTTTTTGGAATGGTGGTGAGGATGTGGTCCGGGGTTTCATCCAGTTATCCCATTATCTGGATGACTTTTCTGTGTGTTGGCCCCGGTGGACTCTGGGTTTTTGCGGGTCGCTACTGGCTAACATGCATGGGTGGCTGGGCCATTATGGATCCCGTTGGCCCCGGACAAGACAGAGTGTCCCACCACACCACTAGATTTTGGGGATTCAGATAGAATTCAGAGCGATGGAATGCCCGGTTACCGAAGAAGAAGCTGATGCGTTGAAAAGGATGTTAAAAGGGCTTTTGGCGTTTAAAAAAGATCAGGGGGGGGGGGTTTGAGGGAGTAGCAATCTTTGTTGGGAAACTTGAACTTTGCTTGTCGTATTATCCCATGGGCAGAGTTTTTTGTTAAGAAGGTTGGCGGCCGCCACTCCGGGTACAGGGCCGCATCATTTTAATCAGATTGACGCTGATTTGGACGGGAGAACCTGAGAGTTGGCAGTCCCTTTTAGGCAATACAATGGTCGGTCCTTATATTGACACGGCTGTGAGTAACACGGACATTGAATATTTACGGATGCGCGGGTAGGGTTAGGTACGGGCTTTCTGTCAGGGATTGAGCGCCAGTACCTGGCCAGCAAGCCTGGGTGGAAGAGGGATTGGTGAGGAACCTGGCGCTGTTGGAACTTTTTTCCAATTGTGCTTGCAGTGGGAAATTTGTGGGATAGGTTACGGAATAGGAAAGGGTCACATATTCCATTCGACAATTTGGGGTAGTGCAGGCCATCAACACTCTTTCCACGTCTTCCCCGCCAGTGGTCAGTTTGCTTCGCGGCTAGTGTTTCTGCGCTGTACTGGTCTGAACTTGTGGTTGTGGCTGTCCCACTGCGGGTGTGCAGAAACGATTTGGCTGACGCTCTACTCGTTCCATGGCAGCGGTTTCGGTCCCTGGATCCGATGCAGCGGCATCGGTGTGGAATCCCCCAAGGGAACTGTGGAGCGTGGTTACAGTAGCGCGGATAAATTGTTCAGGTGTCTGAACGGGGGGGACGTGGGAATCTTATTCGCTGTGTGGGGCTTTTTGGACGCGGGTTGGAGGCCTTGGCCGTTTCATGGAGGAGGAGAGGGCGGTTGCTCTTTTTTTGCTTCATGGCCTGCGGTCAACGAAGGGTGGTCGGTGTCAAAGACCCCGGTGTTTTAGGGGGCTGGCTTTTGGCTTCAAGGCACGGGAAGAGGGTGTGACAAAGTTTTTTGTGTCACACAGGTTTTAAAAGGGTTTTCAGGCGGGGGTGTAGCTCGGTGGAGGGGGAGGGTCCGGGGGTGTTTCATTTGGGAGCGTTTGGGTTTGCATGGGTGGTGTGTGTTCACCCCGGTGGGAGGAGGGGCTTTCCGGTGGCCTTCTCGTTGGCCTTCTTTGGCCGTTGCGTATTGGGGAATTTTTTCTCCAGCAAACGAGTGGGGGGGGGCTCCGAAATGAGGTGTGCAGCTCCTGGAAGAGGGGTTTTGAGCAGGGATAAAAAAATCCAAGAGGATAAAATGGGCAAGGGGAGGGAGTGCAGTGGGACGCGTTAGGGCGCGAGAATTCCTTTTTGGGTTGGTTTGGGCCAGTACCGGAGCAGGCGCTTGTGCAACCCGGCCATTTTGGTGCTGAGGATGGGACATTCCCGTCGCAATTCCCCAATTTAAGGGGGTTTTTTTCGACGTTGTTTGTCGGTTTTTAGGTTTGGACCCGCCCCAATTCTCCCCACTCCTTCCGTATTTGGGGGTGGCGACGGAGGCGGCTAGTCTGGGGTTGGATTGAGCGACCGTAAGGGGAAAAAGGTAGGGGGAGTCAGATCTTTTCCCGGATTTACATGGGGCGCATCTAGCCAAGGGCCTCCAAGTTTGAAGGGAGGGAAGAGGGTGTAGAGCAGGAATGGCTGACGGTGATGAGTGCTAGGCTTAGGTGATTGTGTTGGGTAGTGGGGTACGATTGTGGGCTTTTCTCTGATCTTTTTTGTGCGTTTTTTTTCAGGTGGCCCCTTGTTTGGTATGGATTTTTGGGCCACTCGTTTGTGCATTGGGGGGCACGCAAGTGGTTTGGGGGGGAAAAAGTGGTTCCCAGGGCCCGAAGGTGGCGCAGTCCGGGGGGATTGGTTTTTGGGGGTAATAACCAGGTTTTGCCGTCATTCCAGGAACATGCCCAGTGGGCCCCGCCCCTCCGGATGTTGTGGTTTTCCCAAATTCGGGGGGCAATGATTTGGGGACTTGCCCAAAGGGATTAAATTTGGGTATTGCTATATTTTTGCAGTTAGGGAGGCAGAAAACCCAGGTTTTGTGACAGTGTGGTGCGATAGGTCTATCGTGGTCGGGGCGTCATGCGGTTCGATCATTGGTCTTAACCGTGCGCGGGAAAAAAAAAATCGTACGGTTGCTCGTTTTGTGGAAAGGGGTGGGGGTTTTGGGGTGCGTCGTAGGGAACGGTCAGGAGACGGTGATTTTTGGAGGGATGATGGGGTTCACCTGAAAGCCGTAGGTTTGGATTTTGGTCGTTAAGTATTGGAGAAGGGGTTGGAGAGGCGTTGGGGGGGTGGGGCGGCGCGATCATAAGGGGGCATGAGTCCCCTTGCTGTGGCGGGTGGGGTCCCCTTGGAGTTTCAGTGGGAAATTTGGGGGGGGAGCAGGTTTGGCTTGGCTCCTAATTGGAAGTGACTGGTCTGGGGAAGGGGGTTTGGGGTCGCAGGGGAAAGGGCCTTGGGGGAGAGAACAGTGGTGACCCCTGAGGTGGTTTGGGGCCCTTGGGCTTGGTGTGATGGTATGGTAAACTCGGGATGTGGGGGAGAATGGTCGCCCGGCTTGGTCGGGGGTTATGGTAACCCGGACCTAGCCCCCCAAGTGTTAAATAGGAAGGGGCTGTTCAAAGGTGGTTTTGAAACCGCCAAAGGGTTTGGGGGGGGGTATACTCTTCGTTTTTATTTTTTAATTTTAAAAGTTTGTTAAAAATGGGTGCTGTGGCCAATACTTTTAATCTATTCTCGAGTCATTATTGGGAAGACATGGGGGGTGAGATGGTCCGGCAGAGATAGGCGCTGCACAGGGTCATGACAATTGTACATGATGTGATGTGAACGAATATTATGAAACACCCAAAAGTGACCCCACTTTAGAATGTACACCCCCTAAGGAACATTTTAAGGGGGGTAATTCAAATTTTGAACAACGGTGTTTCAAAAAAATTAAATTTTCAAATTTTATGCAAAGGAAGGGAAAAAAATGCAAACTGAAAATTTATGGGAATTCGCCATCTTACTCACAATAAAAAAGTGGGACGCCTTGCGCAAAATTGAAAAAATTTGATACCCCAATTTTTTGCCTGTCTCCCCTTTGGGGGCACCCCCATGTACCCTAGAATTTGGCGGCCCCCCAAAAAGCCATGGGGGGAAACATAGCAATTAGCGCTGACACGCCTATTTTTCTGAAAAAACACGCATGTTTGACAATTGACAGCTGTGATATGAACAAATATTATAAAAACACCCAAAATGACCCACTTTAGAACGTTCACCCCCTAAGGAACAGTTTAAGGGGTGTAATTCAAATTTTGAACCGACAGGCGTTTCATAGAATTAGTTCACACGTTAGTGTGTGTTACAAAGGCGAAAAATGCAAACTGACATTTTTCCGGACGTGCCATGTAACCGCACAATAAATCTAATGGAAGGTTCAGTGGTTTAGGGAATGGTGCAAATTAAAAAAAAAAAATTATAAAAGAATGCTCCAACTAGTAATCCATAGACGAGTGGTACAGTTTGAAACATTCTTTCATGCAGAGGCCGGGCTTATCAAGGCAGGTTTCGCAATGATAGGTTGTATCTTTTCTGATTCCCCTTCTGTAGCAAACTCTGCATTTTTTTTGTGTCCTACCCTTTTGCCAGTGGAGGGGATTTCATTGGGGAAATGCTGACCGGGTACAATACGGGGGACGTCAGAACCTGAAGTGATGGGGCTCTCACCCTGGTTCCAAAAAACAAGCGCCTTTATTACCTTCTTTGAAGGTAATAAGAGTCCCTGCTTGGCCTGTACAACGGAAAATTAATAAAAGCGTTTTTACATTGCCATTTGCACAATGTGCACGGCCAGCTTTTTGTACCACATTTGGTCTTTCGTGTGGCACTGTAGGGTTTCACACCTGGTCCGACAGGTCTACCCCTCCCATGTTACCGATGTAATCCGAAATACAGTCAGGTTTGTGGGCGATTTGTACTACTTGGTACCTCATACATGGGCAGGAGTAGTGCTGGGGCCGTGACATGTGGTCAATACAAGGACGTCCCTCTTATCCTTGTATTTGACCAGAAGCAGGTCACCGCTGGATTGGGACCTGCTTTCTCCCCTTGGGAGCAATTTCGCAACAAAGGGTTTGGGGAGTCCCCTCTGGTTCTTGCGCACAGTGCCGCAGGCTGCTGTACGTTGCGTGAGGGACTTAAAAAGTGGAATGCTGGTGTAAAAGTTATCCACGTACAGGTGGTAACCTTTATCCGCAGGGGGTGCACCAAATCCCCCACTATTTTTCCACTAATCTTTGGGAAGGGGGGAAATTCAGGGGGCACAATTTGGCTGCCCTTTCCCCTTCATAAACCCTCTGAAGCTTTTAAGTGTACCCGGAGGTACTCTCACACATCTTGTAAAGTTTAACCCCGTATCGTGCTCTTTTGCTGGGCAGGTATTGGCGAAATTTGAGCCTGCCCTTGAAGTGTAGAAGGGACTCGTCTACACAAATAAATTTCTCAGTGGTATAGACCACTGAAAATTTGGCACTGAAGTGGGTTATTACAGGCCGAACTTTATATAAGCGGTCATAGGTGGGGCTATCACGGGGTGGGCACAGTGAATTATCCGCGTAATGCAAGAACTTTCGAATTTGTTCAAAACACTTTCTGGTCATTGCGTGCCGGTAAAATGGAGTGCTATAAAAAAATGCCCAGTACTCCAATATTGCCGGACCTCGCGCTTCTTCACTATGCCCATGTGCAGAAGAAGGCCCCAAAAGGTCATCATCTGTGCAGCATCTACGGGGGTCCATGTACAGAATGAGGACATGGGGTTCAGGGCCAAAAACTGCTGGGCATAGAGGTTAGTCTGTGCCACAATGACATCTATCAGATCCTCAGAGAAAAATCTATTTCAGTGTGGCCTGTAGTGTCGATACGGACTCCAGGGGTGGCCACAAAGTCAGGGATTTGTGGCTGGTAATTATCTGGGACGGGGGTCCATATGGGGTCACTACTTTGGGGGGTCACCTTTCTGACCTACGGGGGCGTCTACGGGAGGGACCCTCATCAGCGGAGGAGGACTCAGATGATTGGACAAGACAAAACCCAGTAAAACTCCTCGTCCGAATCACTGACGGACTCGCTATCCTGGCCAGGATAGCGTACGCCTCCTCCGCTGAGTAGCGTCTCTGGGAAGACTGGGACATTTTTATTTTATTTTGAAGGGGCGTGTAAAATGTAGGTGCTTTAACACGTGTCTTGTGTGTGTGGGGGGGTGTATGTTGTGCTTTAACTCTGGTTGGGGAATTAACTCGTTTTGAAAAAAAAAAAAGGAAAATGATAAAAAAAAATATATATTATAACGAAAAAAAAGGACTGTAAAAAAAAAAACTAAACCCCCAAAAATTAATTAACAGACATCAATAAAAATTATAAAGAGTCCGTTACTTATTTGAAACAAATAAAAACAAAATTAAATTACATTTTTCAATCCCTCCCCAAAAAAGAAAACTTTTCTGCGCAAAAAAATGAGCGTAAATCAGTGACGTGTGTCACTGATTAAAGCTCAGGAGCAGCAGAACAGCTAAAAAAATTAACCCTGTAATAACAAACTAGCTGGATGCTGATCAGTGATGTAAATCACTGGTCAGCACTCAGTAGTCACAGGGCGCACAGCTGTGGGGTCAAAGAAAAAAAATACCCCACTGCAAAAAAAAAAATCAGACGCTGATTAGCGATGCGTCACTAAAACAGCGCTGATTTTTGGGGGCAGTGGTTGTGCAGCTATTGGCGTAACCAATGCACTAAAAAAAAGTAAAAAAATAACACCACTGGAAAAAAAAAAATCAGACGCTGATTAGCGATGCGTCACTAATCAGCGCTGATGAGAGCAGTGGTTGCGCAGCTATTGGCGTAATCAATGCACTAAAAAAAAATGTAAAAAAATAACCCCACTGGAAAAAAAAAAAATCAGACGCTAATTAGCGATGCGTCACTAATCAGCGCTGATTAGAGCAGTGGTTGCGCAGCTATTGGCGTAACCAATGTGCTAAAAAAATGTAAAAAATAACACCACTGGAAAAAAAGAAATCAGTCTGATTAGCGATGCGTCACTAATCAGCGCTGATGAGAGCAGTGGTTTGCGCAGCTATTGGCGTAACCAAAATGGGGCTAAAAAAAAAAAAAAAGTAAAAAATAACCCCACTGCAAAAAAAAATAAATAAATCAGACGCTGATTAGCAATGCATCACTAATCAGCGCTGATGAGAGCAGTGGTTGCGCAGCTATTGGCGTAACCAATGTGCTAAAAAAAATGTAAAAAAATAACACCACTGGAAAAAAAGAAATCAGATGCTGATTAGCGATGCGTCACTAATCAGCGATGATGAGAGCAGTGGTTGTGCAGCTATTGGCGTAACCAATGCGCTAAAAAAAAAAATGTAAAAAAATAACCACACTGAAAAAAAAAAATAAAAAATCAGACGCTGATTAGCAATGCATCACGAATCAGCTCTGATGAGAGCAGTGGTTACGCAGCTATGGCGTAACCAGTGCGCAAAAAAAAAAAAAAAGTTAAAAAAAAAAAGGATGAAAAAAAAGACTTTAAAAAAAAAAAAAGGAAAAAAAAAGAGCCTGTACCCCCAAAAAATGCTGATTAGTGAAAAATCACTAATCAGCAGTCAGGGGACAGGAAGCTGAAAGCTGTCTGTGCTTCACACAGCACAGACAGCTCATTCAGCCACTGCACCACCAACGATCAGGACGCAGGCGGAAGAGCTCCACAGGGGGAGCACAACGATCCACTGGATCACCAATGAGAAGCGATCTAATGGGTTTTTGAGCCACTAGACCACCAGGGACAGGTACGAACACCGCTCTGCTCGCTCTTCCTGAACGGAATGGCGGCGCAGGGCGGTGTCGTGCTGTACAAAGTCAGCACAATGGCTGCGATTGGCCGGTCGGCATTTTGGAGTAATGTCTTCTTCCTGGCAGAGTGGCCTTATGGCCCATGTTGATACAGGACTCGTTTTACTGTGGATAATGACACAATCTTACCAGCTTCTATCAGCATCTTCACAGGGTGTTTTGCTTTTGTTCTTGGGTTGATATGCACATTTTGGACCAAAGCATGTTCATCTCTGAGACACAGAACCCGTCTCCTTCCTGAATGGTATGATGGCTGGACATTACCATTTTGTTTGTACTTGTGTATAATTGTTTGTACAAATGAACAAGGCACCTTAAGGCATCTGAAAATTACACCCATGGATCAACCGCGCATGTGACAGAACACAGTTTTCTTCCTGATATCTTCTTTGATTTCTTTAGACTTTCCCATGATGTTACACACAGAAGCAGAGTGTTTCTGGTGTGCTTTACAAAACATCCAAAGGTGTGTCTCTAATTAACTCAGATACTGCCAATAAACATGTTGCCAATAATGACATGACATCATCATATGGGCTGTCCCAAATTGTTTAAAAGCATAGTAATCCTAGTGTATGGATCACTGGAGTAAACTATAAAATATAACTTTTAATAATACCATTAAAAAATACAAAAAAACAGTAAGGCCAAAGCACTTGTACTACTAAAATATAGAGATAAACAGTGGCCAAAACTTACGCTGACCCTATATACCCCTATACACTAACTACCTATAAGTGAGAAATGTAAGGACAATGTCCTGATAAGGACGACCCCGCCAGGAACCAAACTAAAAAACCCTAATACACCCTAATAGTGACTGTGTTTAAGGTGAATACGTGATTCTATAAACAAAAAACCCGACGCGTTTCTTTCTCAAGGTTAATATGAGAATTCCTCAGGGGGTAGTTATATATTAACAAGGATCTCGCTGACATTTTAGGTACAATGTCTTACTTTAAATAAACGAGCTTCAAGAACATATGCCAAACATGATTTTAAATACCATATACAGATTGTGAGTATTTCAACAAATTAAGGCATACCACAGCATGATTCATGCCCCCATGCATCTATGTGGAGCCTTAAACTTAATGATGATTTAATACATTACATAGGTACACATTGGAGAAATGTCTCCAATCGCCAATAATAGCCCACTTGTACCTTATTTATATCCAAGTAAAGACAGACTATACTCACCAGTCTGTATTTTAATTTATAAATGACAAGCTCGCTACTTACAATTACTTAGGTGGACCTTCATATTCTATGTCCGCCATGTATATACCAAATCTGCACAGAAAAAGTGTACCAAACAAATGTCAAATTGTTCTCACTATTGGCATATGACAAGTGCATCGCGATGGATAACTTTAAGGCCTCGTTCACACGGCTTATTCTGCCGCGGTTTGGCGCCGTACTGCGCGGCGGATTTGCGCTGCAGTACGGCGCCAATCGCAGGCAGCAATTACGGTAATCCACTGCTCTCATAGAGAACAGTGGAATCCGTCGCTCCTCCCGCTCGGCGAATCCGCCGCGGGGGGAGAAAGTGACATGCACATTATTTACGGCGCGGACGCGCCGTAAACAATGCATTGTCTATGGGGCCGGGAGCGGCCCCCCCGCCGTGCCCCGGCCCCACCCCGTCCCGCCCATTACTAACGGGGATTTGTGAGCTCAATACGGCTCACAAATCCGCCGGGAATAAGCCGTGTGAACACGGCCTTAAAAATCTAGTACTTACTATATTATAGTGGAGACAAGTTTCTGTCTTCCACTGACATTGTTGAATGTCCGAGTGTTCGGCGTCTCTCGTCAGAAAGTGCGCATGCGCGCCATTTGTACTGAATTTTGCATCGGCTCAGAGTACGCCCTCTATCTAAAGTGATGAGGGAGTATTTGATTCACAAGCAGCGACAGTTTACTTCGCTAGAAAGTGAAGTCTCCGCCTGCTCTGTCAGTGAAGCTGCGCTGCGTAACAAAGTTGCAACTTGAGTAGACATACAAAGGGATTTACAGCTTAAAATAATTAACCAACTGGCTGGATGTAACCGTGGCTAGGATAGATGTAAAATGTATGAGAGTCACAGAATCATCGCACAGATGGATGCGTATCATACGTACTGACTGGCAGTATATAGAAGGCCAGAATCACTTGTTTGTAAAGTTTAGATTTCGGCCAAAAAGAACCATAGAAAAAATAATAATTAGTGTCAAAACATATATAGAGAGCCAAAGTAGAGGGTCAGTTAGTGATCATTTGCTGTTAAGAGGCAATGATTTTAGGACAGAAATTGTGATTACAAATCGTAGGTAACTCCAAAATATACAAAAAGTATACATTTCTCCAATGTGTACCTATGTAATGTATTAAATCATCATTAAGTTTAAGGCTCCACATAGATGCATGGGGGCTGAATCATGCTGTGGTATGCCTTAATTTGTTGAAATACTCACAAACTGTATTTTGGTATTTAAAATCATGTTTGGCATATGTTCTTGAAGCTGTTTATTTAAAGTAAGACATTGTCCTAAATGTCAGGAGATCCTTGTTAATATATAACTACCCCTGAGGAATTTTCATATTAACCCCTTTAGAAAGAAAGCGGTCGGGTTTTTTGTTTATAGCATCACGTATTCACCTTAAACACAGTCACTTATAGGCAGTTAGTGTATAGGGGTATATAGGGTCAGCATAAGTTTTGGCCACTGTTTATCTCTATATTTTAGTAGTACAAGTGCATTGGCCTTACTGTGTTCCTGTATTTTTTAATGGTATTATTAAAAGTTATATTTTATATTTTCCCTTTCCGTGATCCATAGCTTTTTTGTAAATTTAATTTAATAGGTGGTATTGAGGGGTTCCCTTATATACCTCTTCATTATTCTTTTAATCCTAGTGTTTGAAAAATTTTGGGACTTTGCAGAAAGAAATAAAAATTCCCTTTTAAAAAATTTCTCTCTCTTTTATTCTGGCAAAAATTTTAAAAAAAATTTTGGTAATCCAAATTTTCCCTAAAATGGGTTGGGGTTTATTTATTCTTTAACCTTGGAAACTTCTTTGAAAAAATCCTTTTTTTGGGAACATAAAATCGGGAATGGGCACATTTCAAAACACACCCAACACCCGTTTCATGTCCCCCGACGTTTTTTTAAAGGGCCTTGACGGGGAATAGGGCGTAAATGCATTTTTTAAAACTCCACCGTGATGTCTTTTAAGAAAAAACCCAGTTGCAAAATTCCCCAAACTTTTTAAAAACATAGGGACAAAACAATATTTTTTTACTTTTTAAAATCAAACCTTTTACTTTTTTTCCTTTATAAAATGAAGTGGGATCGTTCCTATTCTTTTAGCCCTTGAGGCCCTTTGGGGTTTCCGTATCCTTTATCCATTTGGACTTAACTGAAATTAGTTTTTATGCCATTTTCCTACTTTTTAATCCAAAGCCCACACGTTCTATCCCTGCAAACTAAACTTTATATTTTCACTACAATGTTTTTCTTGAAATAGGGGGACAAAAATGGGGCCCCCCCTTACCGTTTTTATTGAAAAAAAAAATGTTCCCAAAATTCTTTTAAAAAACAACGGCGAATGGTTTTCCTTTATATAGTAAAAGCCGAAAATTGAAAAATATCGTTTTTAAAACCACAAAATCGGTAGGGCAAGTTTAAAACCCTTTTACCTTTTCCCTTTATTGGCCCAAGCTGTTTTTTTTTCTCATTTTTTCTTTAAAACCCTACAGAATGAGCAATTACCACATTTGTGATTCCCAAATGGGGAAATAATCTCTTAACCAATTTTTCCTTTTTTTTCCCATAAATACTATGTACAAATTTCATCAGGATATTTTAAAAGCGTTAAAATGATTTTTTCGGGGTGATTTTGGTTCTCTTTTTTAAATTCTTCATCCTTCAAAAAGTTTCCCCGGGCTTTTCAAAATTGAGCTCTTTATATACTCAGAAAATCCAAAATTCAAAAAAAAAAATAAATCTACCCATTTTCCCTTTTTTTCCCTTTTCTTTTTCAAAAAATTTTTTTCCCTGTCCTGTTTTTTTTGGCCTTTTTAAATGCTTTTGATTTTAAAATCTATTTTCCCCTCGAGTTCAAATCTTTTAAAAAAAAACCCAAAATTTTTTTCCATTCCCTGTTTCCGAAATCAAAATTAATCAGGGTTTTTTTTCCGTTTTTAGTTTTAAAAATCCCCCATAGGGGAGGGATTTTTTTACATGTTCCGAATGGAAACTAGTTTAATGAAAACAACGCATTAGTAGCTTTTAGGTTTTTTTGTAACCAAGGGGGGAAAATTTACCCCCCTCTTTTAATCTCTTTTCTCGACACCCAAAAAAATTAAAAACCTTACTGCCCCCATTAATTAGATTTTAAACGCATATTCCTTTATTAAAAATTGTTTTAACCACAAAACTTATCAAAATCCCCCTTTGACCCAGAAAATACAACCCGTTATCGTCAAAAAATCTTGCCAATAAAATATTTTTTCAAAAAGGGATTTTCACATTGTAGATTAATTTTTCTTCCCAAAATGAAAAAAAACAGGTTGCAAAAGTCGGTGCTTAACCGGAGCCCCCATCGCATTTCCCTGTTTTTGTAAAAAACCATTTCTTTAAAAAAACAAAATTTCGTTATTTTCTAACAAACCCCCCAATAATCCCGGGACAAAATTCAAAAAATCTCGGTTCTCTTTTTGTTTTGGGAAAAAAAGGGGATCGTACCCCCTTCTTTCCCACCCCTCATGTGTAATTCTCGTGTATGGGCCCTGACAAAATCTATTGTGAAAAAGGGTTTTGTTTTTAATGCCCCGGGGGGGTTTTTAAATAGATGCATTTTACGCCCTATTCCCCTCATGCCTTGAGAAAGCGTCGGGGACGTTGAAACGGCTGTTGGCTGTGTTTGTAAAAAAGGTCCCGTTTTCCCTGATTTTATTTTCCCAAAAAAAAAGGTTTTTTTGCAGAAGAATTTGGGGGGGGGAAGTCCCGAAAAATTTACCCCTTTTTTGAAGATTGAAATTTAAATTGTGCTACTTTCTTTTTTCCTGAGCACCACAGTCTGCTTTAAAAAGGGGACACTGTTCTATACATATATGGACTACAGAGATGTTTCCCGGTGCCACTCATTTTTTCTTTTTAAGGGTTTTGTGCTTTCGCTACTGTGTTTTAAAGGTTTTGGCCGGTTTCCCACTGTCCGGACATATTGTTTAAAATTAAGGGGAGGCAGCTCCTTGTTTAATGGTATGGAAGATCCCGAAAAAGGGGGTGTCGTTTAAATTAATTTGGGAAATGGGAAGGGAGGTTTAATGGGCCATTTTTTACCCTTGCAAAAACCAAAGGTAAAATTTAAAAAATGATAAGTAAAGATCTTTAGAATTTAAAGTGAGGGAAATTTGGGGAAAAAAAAGAGGTCCGTTTGTTTTGGACAAACAATACTTTAAAGACCCTATGTGGAAAGTAAATTTGTTCCCCAAGGGGTTTCGTGTATACAAAAGATATTTCACATTTCCCCAGGTTTATCCTGTTTTTTCGAATGAGGGGGAAAAAAAAAGACATGTGGAAACCCCTTTAAACCCTTTAAACCAGGGTTGATTTTGGAAAAAACAATGAAGAGTATGAGAAAATTTGTGGGTAAATTTGGGAAAAAGCTAAAGGGGAGTTAAAAACCCGTTTGATGAAGCCCCAAGGGAAATTTACCTTTAAAAGAAAAAGGGATACCCGCCTAATACCTATAAAAAATTGAAAAAAAGGGAAATAAAGGGAAAGATAATTTCCTAAGGGAAAAGCTTGATTTCGTTTCATGATGAATTTTTCTATGGAAAAAAACCGTAAGGAGATAATGAGGGGAAAACGGGGGACTTCCGTAGAAAACCGCGATTTGTGAAAAAAGGAACCAAAATAAGAAGGGGGGACTTTTGGGACCACAGTTTCCCGGGGGTCTGATTCAAGCTTGCCCGAAAAACCCCAGGAGTTTTTCTAGGATGGGACTTTGGTGCGGGGAAAAATTGTTTTTCTGGGATAAACCCCTTCCTTTTAGACGGAGAACCCGTGAGGGGGGGGGAAAAAAGGGCCCCAAAACGCCCCCCAACTATGGGGGTGGTGCCAAGAGGAAGCAGGTCTTTGGAGGAAGTAGAGAACCTTGCTCCTCTAAAATTTCCAATGCGCAAAAAAAATTTGGGGTTTGACAAATGTGTTTAAATTCTCTAGTTTTTTGGATCTCTGAAGCTGGGCTGTCATTACTCTCTAGGGTTTGAATTTTTGTATACTAATAGTTTTGATTATACGAAGTTTAAAGGAAGATTTAAGTGAATCCTTGGGGAAAGATTATTTTTAAAAAAAATTGTTTGAAATTTGCCCAAGTTTCGTGTTAGATTTAAAAAACTGAAGGAGGGGAAAAAATACACAAGTTAAAAATAAATTTGGGGTTTTTTTGGGGAGAGATGATCTATCTACCCCAAAATAAGGAGATAGCTGAAAGTCTACTGGCTTTTTTTTGATGAAAAATGTAAAGGTTTGGGAAAAAAGGAGGAAAATGAGATTTAGGAAAAAATTTTAAGGAGGAGTAAAAACGTGTTTTTTTCCCCCCCTTTTCCCCCGGGGTCCCTTTTTGGGTAATTTTTCCCGGGAAACAGTGCTGAGAGAATGAAGGGACTTTATATAACCTAGGAGGTTTTAAAAAGAATCTCACCTTTTAAGAATGAGGGTGCTTTTTAGGGGAAAAATTAAGGCCAATGAGAATATATTTGTGAAACCCGCGGACAAGGCGGCTAAATTTGTTATCTGAATCGGATATTACTTGAATAGAAGCAAATCGCCAGTTGCGGGATAGGGGAAAAACTTCGAGAAGCTGGAGAGAGGAAACCCACCAAAGCATTTTAAGGGTTTAAAATTTCAAACATTATTACAGGGAAAAGGATCCCAAAAAAAAAAAATTTTTTCTGATGTTTTTTGCGGAAAAAATTATTAGGGGAAAAAACCATCAAAACCCAAAAGGGACTTTTTACCAAAAGTCCATAAGGGGCTGGGGAAAGTCAAACCCGGACGGGCCCATTATTGCCGGTATAGGGTCTATTACAAACCCGTTCCAAACATCTTTTAAAAGGTTATTACGCCCATTATTAGAGAATGTCCCTTTTTTTTTGTTGGATACCAAGTCGTTTTGAAGAATCTGGACACTCTTAATTTTGTTCCCCGGGTATGGGGGGTGGCAACTTAGATGTTTTTTTCAGGGGGTTTTCACGGAAGAAAATTAACCATGAGGATGGGTAAGAGCGGTTTTGTTTTTTTAAACCAGATCAAAAAAAGAACAGAGATTTTTTTTTATTATGGGCTGTGAGTTATTGGGATTTGTGTTAGAAAAATTAAAAGAAATTTTGTTTTAATTTAAAAGTGGTTTTCATATCCAAAAAACAGGGAAATGCCGGGTGGGGACTCCGGTGCACCGACTTTTTTCGAAAACCCGTTTTTGGGCATTCTGGAAGAGAATTATATCTAAATGTGAATATCCCTTTTGAAGTATATAGTTTATTGGTAAGATTTATTGAGGGAAAATGATTGGTAAGGTCTGGGTCAAAAGGAGGATTTTGATAAGTTTGTGGAAATATTCAATTTTTAAAATAAAGTTTAATATGCGTTTACATCTAATTATTGGGGGGAAGTTAAAGGGAAATATTTTTTTGGGTGTCGAGATAGAGATTAGAGGGGGAGGTAAATTTTTCACCGTGGTTACAGAAAAACCTTTTTGCTACTAATGGGGTTGGGTTTCAAATTTTTACTGTTTCCAAATTGGATCATGGGAAAAAAAACCCTCCCCTATGGGGAGTTTTTTAAGGGCTAAGGCGAAATAAAAGTATTTTTTTGATTTTCTGGAACAGGGGTTTTTTGGGAATTTTTGATAGGGGTTAGATTCGGGGGTTTTCGATAGTTATTTAAAACAAAAGCATTTTAATTGGGGAATAGACGGCAGGAAAAAAATTTTTGTATTAAAAAAAGAAGAAAAGGGAAAAATGGTTTGATTTATTTTTTCTTTTGAATTTAGTGATATGGGGGAGTATTTTAAAGAGCTCAATTTGAAGCACTGGCCAAATTTTTTGGTGGATGAAGAATTTTAAAAGGAGAACAAAGTTTACTCCCCTTTAATTTTCAATTTAGCGCTGTAAAAATATCCGTGATGAATTAGTACTAGTAGTTATGGAAAAAAAAAGGAAAAAATTTGGTTGAAGGATTTTGCCTATTGGGGAATTTAAATTTTGGTAATTGTCATTCTGTAGATTATGAGAAATGAGAAAAATATACAGCTTGGTCCAAAAGAGTTTAGGTAAAAGGGTTTTTTTAACTTGCCGTACCCATTTTGTGGTTTATGCGTTTTGGTGCAAGTGCGGCTTTACTATATAGGTAAAACCCTTCGTCCCCGGGGTTTTTTTTAAACGAATTCGGGGGGAAAATTTTATTCAATTTAAAAAACTGGTAAGGGGGCCCCTTGGGTTTTTGTTTTCCATATGCAAGAATACTTTGGGAGTGATTTCATCACAAGTTCAGTTTGAGGGATTTGAAAGTGTGACTTTTGGGTAGAAATGTAGGGTTTGGGAAAAGAAAAATATTGGAGTTGAGTCCAAAAAGGAAAATGATACGGGAAAAACACCTTTTTGGGGCCTCTAGGACTGAATGATAGGAAAAGATCTATCTTTTATTTTTTTTAAAGGTTTAATTAAAGTAATTGGTTTAGATTTTAAACGTTTAAAAAATATGTGTTTTGTCATATGTTTAACTTTTTGGGTATTGGGCAAAAAAGGTCTTAATTTACATCCGGTGGAGTTAAAAAGATGCTTTTTTCGGGCCCCATTCCCCGCCTTTCCCTTTAGGGAAAAAGGGCGGGGACATGAATGGCCCGTTGGCTGTGTTTTTGAAAAAGTGCCCATTCCCTGATTTTATGTTCCAAAAAAAAGGATTTTTGCAGAAGAAGTTTGGGTGAAATTTCCGTAAATTTCTCTTTTTGAAGATTGAAAAATTTTAAAATTTTAATTGTGCTTCTTTCTTTTTTTTTCTTTAGCCCCCGTCTGCATAAAAGGACACTGTTCTATAAAATATATAGGCTCAGAGACGTTTTACGGGGGGCACCCCCGTTTTCTTTTTGGGAAAGGAGTTTTTTTCTGATTCTGATTATATATTTTTTAAAAATGGTCATTCCCTTTTAAAAAATGTGCTGAAAAAAACCCTCCCGGTATATCGAGTCACTGTCCCGCAAAGGCCCCCGGGGCCCGGCCGGGACTCTTTTGTTATACGCGACTCCTAAGGGTGCATTAACTGAAGGCCGGTACAGCCGGGAGCGGGTTTGGGACTGTGTGGCCCGGGCACTGTCGGCTCTTTTTTCCCCGTATACGAAATCCTCTGGGAGCGCATCAGGTGAAGATACCACTGGGGGCAGGGAGCAAGCTCCCTGCTCCCCAGTTTGGGCTCCGGGGCGCCCGCAAGCGACTTTTCAGCCATCCGGAGTTTTCCCGGGACAGGCGCGTGTGTCTTTATGCTGCCTGCGTGGCTTTATGACTCAAACTGCCCGTGCCCCCAAAATGGGGGAGGAGCGCCCGGGGGGCAGCGAGGGGTGAGGTAAGTGGTTTTTATTTTTTTTTTTTTTAAAACCCCACCCCATACCTTGCCCTTAGAGAAAATATTTCCCGCATATACCCTGCCTATAGAGCCCTATACCTGCCTAAAAACCCTGCCTATAGAGACAAAAACCCTCCCTATCCCCGGCCTTTATAAAAAAACATATACCTGCATATACCCTGCTATTTTTTAAAATTCCCTTAATTACCCGCCTAAAGAGCATAAACCATGGAACTAACCCCCAGCCCTCCCAAAGAAATTCCCTTTTATTTTTTTTACCCTTTCCCCGGAAAATTTTTACCTCCCTTTTTTAAAACCTTTTTCCCAAAATATTTGCCTATCCTTATTAATCCTAAAAACCCCGGGTTTTAAGAAAAATATACCCTCCAAATAACCCACCTTTTACCTGCCCTTTATAAAAACCATTTTACTTTTTATGTTTTTAACCCTTCCCCCGGGGAAATTGCCCATTTTAACCTTTCCTTAAGAAAACTTTTTAAAACCTCCCCCTTTTAATCGGGCTTTTTGGGGAAACTTTAATACCTGTTTTAACCTCCCTTAAGTAGGCCCCCAAAAAACCCCAAATAAACTGCCAAAGGGGAAACTTTAAAAACTGCCTAAAACCTGCCTTTTAATGGAGGAAATTACCGGGCCCCTTTTACAAAATTATGGGGGATTTTTTAAATGCCTTATCCCCAAGCCTATTGGGTACTTTTAAAAATCCCTAATCCCTGCCTTTTAAAGGCCCTTTTACCTCCCTATAAACTCCCTAGGGAAAAAATTTAAAAATTGCCCTTAAAACCATCCCCAAATGGGGACAATCCTCCCCCTTTTTTAACTATGGGGGTTATTTTTTCTCCCTATACCTGCCTTTTTGGATCCCTTTTTTAAAAAATGCCTTTTTCCCTTTGCTTTGGGGAGACTTTAACCTGCCTTTGAAATTTTAAAATTGGAAACCCAATTTTTTAAATTTCCCCAGTAGCCGCTGATTTCCCACTCTAGGCTTTTTTCTGGGTCAATTTTTTTTCCCCCTTTTTCATTTGGTTTTTTGGGGGGAGAATTAATGTCATAGTTTTAGTGAGGGAAAATTTGTAAATTTTGTAATGGGAAATTTTTAAAACCCTAACTTGTGAGAATTTGTCACTCCCTTACACTGGGGACCTTTTACGGGCAGGGGTGGAAAGGTTAACCCAAATTTTTTCTTTTTTAAACCAAACCCCCCTTTTTTATGAAACAAGGGCGGGCCTTTTAAAAACTTAAACTTCTTTCCCGTTTTTTTAAACCCAAACACCCTAATAGATTGAAAGCTCTTAAAAGGGTCAGGGCCCCACACCTTTTTGTCTCTTTTTGTAAGTACTTTTAATGTGTAATGCCCCTGTCGTTTTACCCTTTTTTTTGGGTAAAGTCCCTGCGGAATATGTTGGTTGCTATTTAGATAAAGGGATTTTTATTTTTAAATTATTAGGGGGAAATCTTTCTAAATTTTTGTATTTTTATCTTTCATAGTATGGGGTTCACTTAAGACTTCGGGAAAAAATGCGGAAAATGATATGGGTTTGGGGAAGGGGTTTCACCCGGTTATTTGGGCCCAAAAATGGGTGCAGCCCATGCGAAAATTTTGCCCCTGATTTTAAAGTTTCCCGGGGAAGTATGGCTTTGGAATGGGTATTACATGTTTGGGAAAATAGTTTTTGTAAAATTTGGGAAATGTGCCGGTTACTTTTGGACTTGGGGACCCAAAAGGGAGGTTTGCCGATAATGGAAAAGGGGGTGTCAATAAACCCCCCGTCCCCCTTTTTTGGTCCCGTTTTATTTTTTCATTTTTAAAATTCCCCCTTTTACCCAAATTATTAAATTTGGGTTTTTTTGATTGGTGTATTTGTATTTTGCACAGGGGGTTTACTTTATTAGTGAATGTACTAAAATGCTATTGGGTTAAAGGAGATTTTTTTGGACCACCCTTTTTGGGTTTAAAATTTATAGGGGTATACGCACTTTTTTTTATGTTTTGAAAAGATTCCATTTTTAAAGTTGAAAACATTGCTTTTGTGTATGGGAATTTTTAATTTAAAAAATAAAGATCCCACCAAGTTTGATGCCATCTTTGATTTTTTTGGGTAAAAAGTTCGGAAGGTGAGAGGGGGGCTTCTTTAACCCTGGGGGGGCCCGTTGAAATTTATGGGGGGAGGGTTGGTGGCCCAAAGGGGAAACGACAGTGGCTGTCCAAAAACTTTTAATTTTTTTTTCAATGTGGAAAACATAGAAAAGAAACCAATTTTTTATTTAAAAAGGGAAGTTTTTTAAGGGTGCAGCACCAGAGGAAGGATTAAAATCCCCAAATTTTTTAATTCCCATTTATAAAATTTAAAATAATGGACATCTTTTTTTTTAAATTTTTTAAATTCAGTGGAAAAATATATTTTGAGTTTTAAAAATAGGGGGTTGTCCAGTAAAAAAAAAAATATTTTCCTTTTTTTGGTCAAGGTTTTCAAATAAAAAGAAAAAAATTTTTCTTATTTATTTTTTACGGGTCACTGTCACCCTGACAAAAGGGTTTTTCCGCTCCCCCTCAAATTTTAAAAGGTTCCCCGGGCCCCCATCACAAAGGAAAGGGCTCAAAGTTTCCCACAGCTAGTTTTTATCCAAGTGGGGGAAGTCATTTTTTTTTATTTTCTGGACCTTCCCCGGGGCCCTTAAAAGGGAAATTTATAACTTTCCCTTTTACTGGAAAACCCCTTTTAACCCCCTTTCCTGGTGCTGAACAATTACAAATTTTTTTTCCTTTTTTTTTTTTGGTTTATTACACAGACCCGAAGTCAGGTGGGAACTCTGTGTGCAAGCTTTAGAAATTTAAATCTACCTTCGGGGAAACAAAGAAAAATTGTTTCTTGTTGCGGGTTTCATTTTCCCCAATGGGTTTTTTATGTTGTTTTCTGTGTTTTACAAAATCCCCCTTTAAATTTTTTTTGCCCCAAATCCAAAATTTTAAAAGCAGTGGTTTCCCTGAAAAACGGAAACCCAAAGCATTTCTCCCTTGTTCATAAATTTCAAGTCCCAAAAATGAGTTCAGAGGCTCCTTGAAAGCTGTTGATTTTTATAACTGAGACCATCAATAAATAAATTTTGGGAAAACCTGTATAAAAGAAGGGTAGGAAAAAAATTATTTAAAATCCCAGTTAACTTTAAAAATTTTTTAAATTTATTGGGAAACCACATGATTCAATGTTTATCATTTAAACCCACTAACATTTTTATTTGCTGCCTTTGTGAGTCAATAAGAACCAGGGCCGCCATACGGGGGGGTTAAACAACCGGAAACCCCGAAAGGGGCCCCCCCGGGGAAAAAAGGGGGCCCCGCAGCAATTTGGGCCCCCTTTTTCCCCACTCAAAGGGGGGCCCGGGCCCGGGGTTCCGAACCAGGCCCCCGCCTGGCCCAATTTTGTTTGGGCCCCCAAGTTTGCGGGGGCCCCCCGGAGGCCCTCCCCGTCGGCTCCCCGGGGCCCGGCCGGCAAACCGGCCCTCTGCACCCCGGGCCCCCCTGGACCCCGAGCGCCCAGGGGCCCCGGCCCGGGAGTGGGGACTAATGCCCCCACTCCCGGGGGCGGGCCCCCCCCGGTGGTCACGGAGCGAAAAGCGCCATTTAGCGCTGCGCCCCGCTGATCAGCCTGGCGGGCTGAATCATTAGGCCTCAGTCCCAAGGCCCGACCCCAAATTGCCTAGGGGCCCCGGTTTAACGTCACTTCCCCCCCCCGCCCCCCAAAGGCGGGGCGGCAGGACCCGGCCCGGAAAGCTGGGAGGGGCAGGACTGGGGTTCCGGGGTAAAGTGATTGATTTGTTTTTTTTTTAAATATATCTTGGGGGGGTTACGGGCAGCCATCTCAAAAGGGGTCCCGGGGCGCTGCCTTATAACTAAAGGGGGGCCCCTGACTGCCCTATCAACTAAAGGGGGTCCCTGGTGCTGCCAAACCCTTTAAAGGGGGCCTAAATTTCTATAAACTAAAGGGGGGGTTCCGGGCCCTGCCCTTCCCCCACAAAGGGGGTCCCCCTGGCGCGCCAAACCCTTTTTGGGGGTCCCCTGGGCGGCCTATTCCACTAAAGGGGGGCCCTTTTTGATTTGCCTATCACAAAAAGGGGGGCCCTTGTGCCCTCACTAAAGGGGGTCCCGGCCCAAAAGGCCCTATCCTAAAGGGGGTCCCTGGCACGCTTTATCACAAAAGGGGGTCCCTAAGGGAAAAATCACAAAAGGGGGCCCCCGGGCGCGGGCCTATAACTAAAGGGGGCCCTGGGGGCCTATATCAAAAGGGGGGCCCCCTGGTGTTTTAACATTTTAAAGGGGGCCCCTGACCTACCTAACCCCCTAAAGGGGGCCCCTGACTCTACCCAAACCCTCAAAAAGGGGGGCCCCGGGCCCTTTTTTCCCAACCTATAAAAAGGGGGCCCGACCCCAAACCAAAACCCTTCTAAAAGGGGGGCCCTGACTCTCCCTACCCTTAAAGGACCCCCCTTTAAACCGTTTTAACCAAACCCAATAAAGGGGGCCCCCAGGGCCCCTTTCCCTTAACCTCTAAAGGGGAGGGCCCGACTCAAACCTAATCTAAAGGGGCCCGACTTTTACCCTAACCTCTAAAGGAGGGCCCTGACCCCCCTTTAACCTCAAAAAAGGAAAGGGCCCCGATTTCCCACAAACCCTCAAAAAGGAGGCCCCTGACCGCCTAAAAAAAAAAAGGGGGTTTCATGGTGGGTTTCCCCCAAACCAACCTACCTGGGGCTGGCCCCCAAATTTTATCCGGGGGGGGTTACCTACCTAAATAGGGCCAATCAAAATTTTCCGGGGGCCTTTCCCATTTGCCTCCTACCTGGAAATTTAAAAAATTTTTTGGGGACCAGCCCATACCCTGAAGCTTTAAATCTCCAGGGGGGTTTAAAGCCCTCCCCCCACCCCCCCAAAACCCCTTAGGTTTACTCCCTTAAGTTATGGTTTTGTCCCCGCACCCCCAAACCCCTGGGAAAGTTTGTACAGAGGGGGGGAATAGGTAAAAAAAAATTTGCTTGAAAATTGGGGATTCTAAGATTTTTTGTTAAAAATTTTCTGCGGGGAGGTTTTGGGGCCCCGGGAAAAGTCCTCAGGGCCCCGGTTTTGGGGAAAACGGATGCAGAAGAAAAGGGAATAAGAAAGCCATATGGGGAGAAAAAAAAACCCGACTCCTCAGATTTACTCTCCGGTGGGGTTCCCTGAATTTCGGGGGTTTTTTTTTGTTCAAAATTTGGAATTTTTTGTTTGGTTTAAATGAAATTTTGGTTTGTAAACCTGAGCTGGTGTCTGCCCTCTATGTGGTCCCCAATGTGGGGGGGTGTTTTGATTTTATACTGAGGTGGGGGTTAGGGGGGTTTACACTTTTTTTCCCTTGCTGGTGTTTTTTTTAAAAAGGGAAGGGTTTTGGTTGAGGTCCCGGCCCCAAGGGGAAACTTGGGGGGGGTTATTGATGGGGGTGGGGGGTTATTTTTTTATTGGGGGGGGGAAATATTGAAAGTGGGTGGGGGGGGGAAATATTGTATGTGGGTGGCGGGAGATATTGTATGGGGGTGGAGGGGGAAAATTGAAATGTGGGTGGAGGGAGTTATTGTAAATGGGGGGGAGGGGGAAAATTGTATGTGGGTGGAGGGAAAATATTGTTTTGTGGGTGGGGGGGGAAAAATTGAAAGGTGGGGGGAGGGAGAAAAATTGTTGTGGGTGGAGGAAAAAGGTTTTTGAAATTTGGGGTGGAGGGGGATATAGGAATTTTGGGTGGAGGGGGTTTATTGAAATGGGGGGGGAAGGGGTATTGTTTGGTGGGGTGGGGGGGAAAGGATGGGGGTTTTTTTAAGCCTTGCCCTATAATGGTGGAGACAGAAAAATGGGGTGACTAAATTGCTATTGAATACACAATCCCGTTCTTTTTTGCAACTGTTTTAAAGGGGGTTAAAATGGGGCATTTTTTGTCCTAGGGGGCCGTTTTTTTTTGTTGGGGGCCGGGGCGATCAGGTTTCTGGGGGCGGGGTTTAAAAAAGGGGGGGGGGGGGGCCAGGTGTTTCCCAGCTGTATGGGGCCCTGGAAATTTCTGGGGGCCCGGCCCTGTAAGAAACTATTCCCAATGGAAACCCTGTAACTTTTAGCCTTTTACATGAAAATCTTTTCAATAAAAAAGGTTTAATTTGAAAATTTCGAGAGGGGCAAATTGATTCAAACGAAGTGGAAATTCTTTTAAAAATTTGGGGGAAAAACTTTGGGGTTTTTAAAACGAAGTCAAAGGGTTTGGGGGCTCAAGGGTGAACGAATTTGTGCCTTTTTCATTGTAAAAAAGGGGTGCGACACATGACGCTACAGGGGGAAAAGAATTCTGGGGGAAGAAGGGAAATTTTAAGCCTGCATGCAGGGTGCAGGGGGAAAAGGGCCAAATCATGACCTGCGGGATTCTTAAGGGTCCCGCCCCTTTTTTTTTTCCGGGGCGACGCAGGGGGCTTCAACTCCTCTCACTGTCTGATTAGGGAAGGTGTTCCCGCGGCTAAATTGTAATACCTTCTTATTGAAGAACTGTTTTTTTAAAACAGCGTTTTTGGGGGGTTCCCTTAAAGCTTGTCTCAGAAGGGGTTTTCTTTAATGTTCAATTCTGTTTTTTGGGGGGGGTATTGGGATCGAACCCAAAGTGTGCTTTCCAATCAGTGCAAAAAACTTTTAAAATTCCTATTTTCAAAAGCACATTGAATACCCAAGGGGGGATCTAACCCAGTTTCTGTTGTATTCTTTTAAAAGGGAAACAGAAATTTTTTCAATAAAAATTTACCACTTTCTTTTTTTGGTCCCTAAAATTCATTTCCCAAATTTTACATTTTGGGGTTTAATTAACGTTTTTTTTTCGGGCAGTGTTGACTCCAAGAAACCGTTTTTTTTCCAACCGCCAAAAAAAAAAAATTTTTTTCTTTTAATAATTCCCCAAAAGCGAATTTTAAATTTTACTTTTTTTTCTTTTGTTGTTAGGGGAAAAAAAAATTATCCAGGAAACCCAACGTACAAAAGAAATATTTGGGGGTGGTGAAAAATTCCCTTTTTTTGGGCCCCCAATTTTTCCCACCCGGGGGTTTTAATTAAAGCTTTTTTTTTTTTCTGCTGTGGGGGGACAAAATAAACCGTCTTTTTCAACCGCCAAAAAATTTAAAATTTTTTCCCCCCTTGTAGCAAATTCCCCAAACAAAGGTTTTAAAAATTTTTTCTCTTGTTGGAAAGCGGTTAAAAAATACCCATTTGAACACCGTAAAAAAAGTTTTAGTATTTTTGTGGCTGTTTCCAATTTCCCTTTGGGCCCAAATTTTTCTCCGGGGGTTTTAATTAGGGCGTTTTTTTTTTCTGCTGTGGGGGACTCCAAAAAACCCGTCTTTTTCACCCCCAAAAAATTCCCTTTTTTTCCCTTTTGCTTTAATTAAACAAGCAAAGGGTTTTTTTTAAAAATTTTTTTCCTTGTTGTTTTAGCGTAAAAAAAAAAAGCCTTTTTTAAAACGCTCCCAAAGCTATATTTTTGGGGCTGCTCTTTTCTTTTTGCGAAATTTTTACTTCCAGGGTTTAAATTAACGTTGTTTTTCTGCTTTGGTGACTCCAAAAAAACCGTTTTTTCACCCCCAAAAAAAATAAAATTTTTCCTGTAGCATTTTTCTAAAGCGAAGGTTAATTTTAAACAATTTTTTCTTTGTTGTTTTAGCGTAAAAAATTTACCCATTTGCAAACCGCTCAGGTTTGTATTGGGTTGGCTGCTCAATTCTTTTTGGGCAAATTTAAAATCCGGGGGGTTAAATTTAAACCCGTTAGTTTTTTGCTGTGGTGACTCCAAAAAACCCTTTTTTTTAAAACCCCAAAAAAAATAAATTTTTGTAGCATAATTCACAAAAAAAGGTTTTAATTAAAATTTTTTCTCTTTTGTTTAGCGTAAAAAATACGCCATTGCAACACGCTACAGGGGCTAGATTTTGGGTGGTGCTAAATTCTTTTGCCCCAATTTTTTTACTTTCCGGGGTTTTTTTAAAGGGCATTTTTTGCGCTTCATCACGGGATGAGGAAAGTTTGAGGGGGTTTAGTGTCAGTAGGGGTTTCCGCCTAAAAAAGGGAGAGGGGAAGTCCCCAGAAGTACGCTGAATATTCTGCCAGCCACGGCCCAGCGAAAACCCCGCTCCTCGCTTATCCCCGTCCAAAAGGGTTTCCGGGCCCCTTAAAAGCCGGGGCTTCTTTTGAGAAAAACCCTCTGATTCCCCCAAACCCCCCCCCCCCCCCCCCCCCCCCCCCCCCCCCCCCCCCGATGTCAATATCCCCCCTTTTCCCGTAAACGCATAAGTAGAGGCCAAAACCCTTGGGTGGTTAACCACCCCAAAAATGTCTGTAACTTGCAGCGAATGCTTGTTTAAAATTGGGGGGGCAAAAATTTTGCCAAAAAAGGCCGACCGACCCCCAGGGCCCCAACCACTGTCACACCCCCTCTGCCCCCCCGTCTCTCCCTTCCTTTCCTCCGCCACCACCAACGTTCCCCCTTCCCCAAGGGTTTTCTCAGAGTCATGAAAGGATCAGCCTCCGCTTCAGCCCCCAAACCGTTTCGCCCCAGATTACCCCAAAAACCCCAAGAAAAACCCTTCCAAACCCTCCCCTTCCGAGTTTACGACCGGCACCCCTTTACGGGCCGGCCGGGCTACCCAGCCAGCCTTCTGTCTTTAAAGGTTTGGGAGCAAAAGAAACACTTTACCCAAAAAACCAAATTCCAAAACCCCCAAAAAAAACCCCTAAATTGTTCATTGCCGGGTTTTTGGGCCCCTTGGAATGTTACCTTTTAAAATCTGGTGGACACAGATGGGTTTCCCCCCACGCCCTGGCCTTCCCTGCCCCCAAACCAGATGCAGAGCAGGCATTTTTTTTTTTCCCAAAAAAGGGCCGTCCCTCCCCCCGGGCCGCCACGTGTAAATTAAAATTTCATGCGCGTTGTCTGCATCTGGGGCCCGGGAAAAAGGTCCACCCTGACCACCGCACATAAAACTAGTAAGCAGGGCCAAGGCCCCTTTTAACTCTTTTGACAGCCCCACGGGGTGACCCTGTGGAGTCCGGGTTGGTGCCCCGGTGGCCCCAAAGGCTCGGCCCCAACCCCTCTTAGCCCAAAACCCCCCAGGGATGGTCAGGGTTTTTTCCCCCCAAGGTAAAAAAAGGTGGCTTCATCCGGGGGGCCCAAGAAAACCAAACCCGTTTTAAAATTTAAATCTGTTTTTGGGGGCCGTCCAAAACACAGGAAAAGGAACCCGTGGCCCGGGTCCCCAAAGGGAAACCGAGGCTGGGGGGTCCCAAAAGCCTTGTCCCAAGGCCAAGGGTTTGGTGTGGCGATAACGGGGGAAATCTGCTGGCCCCCTTAAGACCCGGTTTTGGCGGGAAAGCAATCCCGGGCCTGGCACTTTTCCCAGGGAACCCTTTGTCGTCCAGAAATTTCTAAAAAAAATACCCGGTCTGGCCTGCCTGCTGGGGAAAGGGGGCTGGAAGTCTAAGTTCCGCACTTCCGCGGGTTCGCCCCTGCTTCGTCCCCCCCGGGCTGCGTTGAAAGCGTCAGCCCCAGCCCTTCCCCCAAAAAACCGCCCTAAATTTTTGACGGGAACACGCGGGAAATTCCACCCCCACTTTCCCCCACCCCGATTGTGGGCATCCCAAAGGCGCAATGCCAAAACCTAAAGTACAAGGGGAAAAAATGGCCTGACAAGAAGCGGGGTGGGGGACCTCGGGTTTAAACCACCCGAGAGTGGAGGCAGGTAAAAGACCCTCTGCCCCCAAACCCCTTTGCCATTTTTTTGGAAGAAGCCACCCAAAATGGTCCGTGTGGACTTTGCCCTTGTCAGCCATGAAAAATTTTGGGGATTTATTTTTGGAAGATTCTTTGGGGCACCCTGAAAAAAAACGGCCCCACCAGCAAACGGAGGAGGAAAAAGGGACACAAAAATCGGACCCCCGGGAGCCTTTTTTCCCATCGAATCCAAAAGGGGCCAAACCCGACAATTTTCCCCCAATTTTTTTAATTCGGTCTTCTTTTGGGAAAATTTTTCGGGGTCCAGGGTATGCAAGGCAGCCCCATACTTTTGGGTGCTTAAAACCGGCAAGTCGGGGCTGTTTTTGAAGCTGTGCTGGGGGAAAGGAGGAGGAGGATGGTTTTTCCTAGACCCCAAAACTTTAACCGCCCCCCTCCCTTTGGGAAAAGTTTGGGCCCCGCGAATTTAGGCGGAGGAGGAAGATAAACGAAAAAACAAGTTTGTTTTATGCCCATCCAAAACCCAAAAGGGGCCTTGGGGGAAATCAAGGGCTCAATCCCCTCACAAAAGTGTTGGAATTTGCCCAAATTTCCTCCAACATGACCCTCGCAAAAGGCCATCAAAATGAACAACATTTCTGGGGGGCCCCCCCTCCGGGACCCCCCGGGTACAAAACAAAACTCGCACTTTCCTTCCACCCACCCAAATAGAGGTTAAAATGCGGGAAAAGGGGAAACCTTGTGATTATCAAACGGGAGACACTGTGGTGTCTGCTTTCACTTTCCCCCAAATTTTGTCACGGGGGAACAAACAAGCGACGTGCGCGTAAAGTCCCAAGTAGCCCGACCCGGCAGCACACAGCAGGCAAGGTGGCAGAAGCTAAGGGGGGCCTTGGCAATTTTTAATTTACCCCTCACCAATGAAAGCAATGCGGGGCACCCCCACCCAACACCCCAAGAGACCAGTTTTAAGTTCATGGTCCCAACGTTTACTGCGTTCAACACCGATGTTTTTTGCTTTGTTTCCGGCCCCAATGGGACTTCGGGGTACCCCAAAATGGACAATGGCCCAGCTCGCTCGCCCAGCCTAGGGGGTGTTGTCCTGCCCCCCAGCCAGGTCATATCTGAGTGGACCTTCAGCAAAAGCTGGAGGAGTCTTTACAGAAAAACGCACCCCGGGGCTTTCCCCCGGGAAAAATTGGTTCGTTTGACTTTCACAAGATAAAATCGGGCATGGACCCTCTGTTTGATGTTGTGCCCCCCAAAAAATTCCCGAGGCCCACCGATTAGTTCCCCTTTCTCCCTTCACTTCCCCTTTCAAAAAGAAAGGGTTTCTTCTTGAAAATTTTTTTTTAAAAATGTCATTTCTTACTGCAATTTTTTTTTCCCTTTTTTCCCAAACCCTTTTCCCTTTTGCGGGTTTTTGAGTGGGGGAAAATTTTAAAGCAGCAAGGTTTCTTTGAAAACACCGTTCTTTTCTTTAGAAGTTTTCTTTTTTGGTAAATGGTTTTTGAGGTCTTTTTGGTTTGGAAAACGCTAAAATTATGGCCCTTTTGGGAAACAAAAAAGGGGTTTTTTAAAAGGGGAAATTTTTTCCCTCACAATTTTTAAAAAGTGGCTGGGAAGGGCATATTTAAAATTTTTTTGGGGTTCATGTTGCTGTAGATACAGCAAAAATTAAATGGCCCCTTTGAACGAAATGTGGCTTCTAAGTGGCATTTCCCCCCCTCACCATTTTTAACCAGTGGTGAGAAGTCAAAATTTAAAAATTTTTTGGGGTCATGCTGTTTTTTAAAAGCCCGCAAAACTACAGGGCCCTATTCCTTAAAAAAAAGTTTTTTTTTCCTTTAAAAGCACATTTTTTTCTTCACAATTTTTCCAAAGTGGTCAAGGGTAAAAGCTTTGAATTTTTGGGGGCCCTTTTTCCCTTTTGGGCATTTCAGCTTTTACTACAGGGCCTATTTTTTAAAAAAATGTTGTTTCTAAAAGCATTTTTTTCTTACCCCAATTTTTCCAAAGTGGCTCAAGGGTCATGCTTTGATTTTTTTGGGGGATTTTGCCCGTGAAAATGCACTAGAAAATACAAAGGGCCTATTGTAAAAAAAAGTTGTTTTTTTTTAAAAGACCTTTTTTCACCAAATTGGGAAAAGTGGGTCAAGGGTGAATTTTCTGTCTGAAACAGGAAAAGGGAGGACCTGTTAATGGCCACATAATTCAAAATTTACTTGTTTTTTCAAGATCTTTTATCATAGCATCAACCCCGGGGGGGGGGGACCCCAAACCCATTTAATTCAATTAAAAAAAAAAAAAGAAACAAAAACATGGGGGGATTCCAAAATTTTTTTAAAAAAAGTGTTTTTTTAGAATTAAACTACTAAAAAACTTGGGATGTACAAAATAGCTTAAAAAAATTTCCCCTAAATTTTTTAAAAAGGGGGTACAGGAAAAAATTGGGCCAATGTAGGTTATTCCCGAGGACATGGAGTATGGGCACGGAACAGAGAGCAAAGGTCCCGAGACAATTTTTCCTTCCCCCGCCCCGTTTAAAATAAAATGAGAAAAAGAATGCCCAAAAAAAAGGGCCCGGGGGAAAAAGGGGCGTTAAACCCCCGTTTTTCCCCCAAATTTTTGCTCAATTTTGGGCCCCACACCCCATTTGGAGGGGCAAGCCTACCCAAAGGGCAGGGGGCATTAAAATGTCCAGTGAAAATAAAATGGGGGTTAAAGACTCCCTTTTTTTTCCCCCCATTTTTTAAACTGGGGGCATGCAAAGGGTTTGGGGGTCATGCTGTGGCCCCGGACAGGTATAATCAATGTCCCTTTGAAACTAAAATGGGGGGGTTCAAAGAAACCCCCTTTTTTTGGCACTTTTAATCTGGGGGTCAGGAGAATTTGGGGGTCATTGCTGTGGCCCAGGTCCGGGATAGTCAAAGTCCAGTGAAACTAAAATGGGGGTTGAAAGAATTTTTTTTCCCGGGAAATTTTTAAACTGGGAGGGCTGAGGTTGGGGGTCAAGCTGGGCTCAGGGCAGGGATAGTCTATTTCCAGTTGGAAAAATTAAATGGTGGTTGAAAACTTCTTTTTTTTTCCCGGGACTTTTTTAAACTGGGGGTCAATGCAGGGTTTGGGGGGGGGCCATGCTGTTTGGCCCCGGGCAGGTATATAAAAGTCCCCTTTCAACTAAAAAAGGGGGTTGAAAGACTCCTTTTTTTCCCCGGGACTTTTTAATCCCGGGGTCATGCAGGTTTTGGGGCCCCATGCTGTGGCCAGGGGCGGGTTTGTTATTTCCCGGAAAATTAAATGGGGGGTTGAAAAATTCTTTTTCCGGCAAATTTTTAAACTGGCGGTTTTATTTCGGTTTTGGGGGTCATGCTGTGGCCCAGGCAGGTTTTATCAATGCCATGAAAACTAAAAAAGGGGGGTTGAAAGGGGCTCCTTTTTTCCCCCACTTTTTAATTCCCGGGGTCATGCAAAGGTTTGGGGGGCATGCTGTGGCTCCCGGGGCAAGGGGGGTTGTCTATGTCCAGTGAAAATTAAATGGTGGTGAAAAATTCTTTTTCCCGGCACTTTTTTAAAATTGGGGGGCTTTCAGGTTTGGGGGTTGCTGGGCCCCGGGCAGGTTTTTGGGCAGTGCCCCCGGATAAAATAAAATGGTGGTTAAAAACCCTTTTTCCGGCACTTTTTAATTGGGGTCATGCAGGTTTTTGGGGGTTATGCGGGGGCTCAGGACAGGGTAGGGCCTTTTGGGCCCGTTGAAACTTAAAAGGTGGGTTTAAAGACCCTTTTTTTTTTGGCACCCTTTTTTAAAAAATGGGGGTCATTTCAGGTTTTTTGGGGGTCGTGTGGCCCGGACAGGTTTTTAGGCCAAAGTCCAGTGAAAAAAAAAATGGTGGTTGAAAGACTCCTTTTTCCGGCCCCCTTTTTATATGGGGGGCATGCAGGTTTGGGGTCTTTCGGGGGTCGGACAGGGATTTGTCTAGGGCCAAATGAAAACTTAAAAAGGGGGTTGAAAAAGCTTCCCTTTTTTCCCGGGCCCCTTTTAAAATTTGGGGGGGCATTTCAGGTTTGGGGCCTCATGCTGCGTTCCCCGACAGGGAATCAATGTTTTTGTTCAAGTAAAAAAGTGGGTTTAAAAAAAAAACTGCCTTCTGGCACATTTTTTAAATTTTTTTTGGTTTTTGCCGGTTTTTTGGGGCAAGCGTGGGAAAAAGACAGGGTTTGAGAATGGTCTTTGATTTTTTTTTCTTTTGGATTTTTTATAACCAAGTGTGTTGCCCTAAGATGTAGCATGTATCCATTTGACTGTTGTGGATTTTAATTCCAGCTTCTCCACCCCTTTTGGGTGAAAAGAATGAAGGGTGTTTTTGTTCCCATAGTTTAAAGGGTCATCGGCGTCATTATCATCGAATCAAATTTCTTGTGTGATGGCTGATATCGCCACGCCCCGATGTCGATAGCCAACGTAATCGCTCAACACAGTGTTGAGAAAAAATTAAAATTTTTTGGCCACAACCATAAATTTTACATTTGGAGAGGTTCAACAAAGCCTTAGAGAAGGAACCCCCATTCACGTAAAAGCAGGAGGTGGTCGCGATTTTTGGGGGTTTGGGGAGACTACAAAGAAAAAGGGAAACTTGGACAAAGTTAAAGGAAAGAAGCTCAGATGGGACGTATTTTGGTTTTCCCAAAATGAAAATGATTCAAAACCGGTCAAGAAACCCGTCTTTTTTTTTCAGCAGAACAAAATTTTGGAGCCCTTACACGGTTATTTCGCCGCGGATTGGAGCGTACTGCGCGCCCCGGGTTTGCCGGGAAGTCAACCTGACATTTTCCCGGCGCAAAAAGCGCCCCTGGGTAATGCAATCTATGGGGCCGGGGGGCAGGCCCCCTTTTCCGCCCCTCACCCGCCCCTTATTCAAGCCCGGGAAATTGCGAGCGCAAACCGGCTCGCATTTACGGGTTGTAAGCCGTGTAAAACGGGCCCTTTAAAGGGTTTGTATGGTATCTCGTCTCCTGACTCAAAATCATTGAAGCATTGGGGGGATCTCAAGCGCAATTTTTTGCAAGACGCCCCGGAATTTACAGGAATTTTTGCCAAGAAGAAGGGCACTTTACCATCTAAGAAAATAAGAGCCCATCCACAACTAACACAGAAGCTTTAAGCGTCTTGTGTTAAGGGGGCAATACACAAATTAAGAATGGGGTAGGGAAAAACTTTTGATCAGGGTCATTTGGATTTTTTGGGTTTGCATTAGGTTTTAAAAAAGAAAAAAACACTTTTTATTTGACAATAAATGGTTTCCCCAAACCCACTAACCCATGAGGGGAAAAAAAAAGTTTTTGTTTATCATTCCTTCTCTAAAAAAAAGTCCAAGAAAAAAAATTCTGCCGGGTTGTAAACTTTTAGCCAACTGTAACCCCTTTAGGTGGTTTTGAGCCATTGTAAGTATATGGGGATCTGTGGGTAGATATGCCCCCCGGGGGAGATTTCAGGCCCCCTGTAGGTCGGTACATAGACCCCCCTGTGGTATCTTATAGCTCCCTGTAATATGTGGGCCCCTGATAAAAGCAAAATGATAAAAAAAGATACTCCCATCTCCTCTTACCCCCACCAAGCAGCTCACACCGGGAGCTTATGTCCAGTATGGGGGTGGAATCATCATCAGCTACCTGGGGCTATCCCCCGGCGCTCTTAAAAAAAACCTAAGACCTGCACTGCTCACTACTGTGGACCATAGGCTTTGCCTGCTGCCCACGAGGAAGGGCCATAGTTTTTAACTTATGTGTGCCCCTGAGGACCTCGGGGTCAAGGGGGATTCAGCCCCCCTGGTGGGCCCAGAGCTCTGCAGTATTTTAAACATGTTGTCACCCTACATCTTTTTTTCTTTCAATATATTATTATATAGTGAGAGGGTGATAGTGTAAGCCTCGAGTTGACAAGAAAAACTACTGACACCAGGTTCCAGCAATAATAATGGAGAGCTGTCTATCAGACACCTCCATTATTAACTCTAGAATAAAATGGTAAAAAACACCACAAAGAAACAACAAAAAAATCTTAATTTAAATAAACATTCGCTGATGGTCAAACCATCCCTCTTTGAACATTTTATTAAAGAAATGGTTTTCAATGTATTAAAAAGATTCCGAGTTTTGTCCAAAAGGGAAACCGTAAAAAAAAACTACACAGTAGGGCACTGTATGAACGGCTTTTTGCCTGTTTTCTGGCGTATCCTGCCCCACCGGGGGCCCCAAACCCTGTCGGGGGCAGGGAGTGTGTTAGGGATCGTTTGCCATTTTTAGCTGCCCCGCATGAAGGGGGTTGCAATGGGGCGGTGTGGGGTGGGTGTAGGGGTTCCGGGGGGGGACGCGGCGCGCTCCAAAACTCCGGGCATGTCGATCGCGAGTCGGCAAAGTGGGGGGGCTTTTCAGGCCCGGCAGCTCCCCACGGCAGACCTGGTTTTTCGGCTAAAAGACCCAGCGAAAGGGGGAAGTGAAGGAGAAGGGAAAATGAGAGGAAAAATAAAAAGATCGCAAGGAAATCTCGGCTCTCGCCGTCACATGGAGTATGAATAAAAAAATCGTCTTTTAAAGGGTAAAAACATTACGAAAAAGGCTCAAACCTTTTTTTAATAAAAAAAAAAAAATCACTTTCCAAAAATCTAAAAGGGCCTAATCAGGAAATTTTAGGATGTGGAATTGCCGGGAAATACGAAATTCAAATTTTCTGAAAGGCTTTCTTTGGCGGCAGAAACCACCCAAATCAAATAGGAGCGACAGTGGGACATTAAAACCTTGGAAAAGTATTGACCAATCAAATTTCAAAGGCGGGACAGTTCAAAATACAGTAAAAAAGCAGAAAGAGCTGTTTGGTTGAGCTAGCGGGGGCTTGGCTCCCTGCCCAAATCAGAGCGCGGCTACTTGCCCCATTGTAGTCTAGGGCCCGATGGGGGCAATAAAAATCTGGGCTCTTCAGCGCCGTGCGGCATGGGTGTGATTAAAAAAATCTTTTTTTTTAGGTGTAAAACTTATCTGAAAAAAGGCGAAACCCTTCAAAAAACATAATCAAACAAATCCCTAACAATGCCAAATCAATTATAAGATCCCGAATTGTACCCAGTGTTTATAAAAAGACAATAATTGGGGGTAACGAAAAAAAAAAAAAATTTTATAAATTAATATTTATTTTTTTTTTTTCGTTACCCCATATATGATCATTGGCTAACGAAAATAAAAAAATAAAAATGAATTTATTGACTTAATTTTTTTTTTTTGTTACCCCCATATATTGATCATTTTTATACACATCGGTACAACTTCGGGGTCTTTTCATTTTTTTCGGGCCTTTCGTTTTAGTACGATTGCATTGAAAAACCCATAAAGGTTTCGCCGTCCCCATTGTCCAAAAAAACCAAACCTCTTTTAACTGCTTTCTTTTCCCCATAGAATCTTGAAAGGTAGCTAAGCCGTGTTTGGCTAAGCAGGACAAACCCCCCTTTCCCACCAACCAATACTCTAGAATTTTTCCCTAGACAGTAATAAATTTTAGGGGGCCCTTTATCGCGCCCCCCTTTTTTCTCCTTCAAAAATAGACGCACTAATTGATTGGGGGATTCATATCTGTGCCGGGTCAACCCAAACAGCTGTTTTTTTGCCTTTTTTTTTATTTTTGAACTGTCCGCCTTTTCATTTGATTGGTCCCATACTTTTCCATAGCTTATAATGGTTCCCTGTCGCTCCCATTTTGATTGGTTGGTTTGTCCCCCCCCCAATGGAAGCGCTTTTTTAAAAAATTTGAATTTCTGTATTTTCCCCCCAATTCTCATCTCGCAATTCCTGAAAATACGCCGGTGACGGGGACAAAAGCCCTTTTTTAAAGGGTTTGATTGATTTATTTTTATAGAAGGTTTCAGCTCTTTTTCGATAATATTTTAACAGTAATAAAAAGATTTTTTTTAAAATCTGCATGCCCCGGCCTGAGAGCTGAGATTTCTTGCCCCCATCTGTCCCTAGACTACAATGGGACAAAGCTCGTGCTCTGATTGGGCCGGGGAAACTAAGCCCCCCCTAGCTCGCCAATCAGCTCTTTTCTGATTTTTTGTATTTTTAACTGTCCCTGCCTTTGGATTTTATTGGTCAATATTTCCCATGGTTATAAGGGGCCCTGTTGCTCCCATTTTGATTTGGGCCCGGGTTTCCCAAACCCCCCTTAGCTAACAACCAGTTTTTTGCATTTTTTACTGTATTTTGAACTGTCCCCCTTTGATTTTGATGGTCCTACTTTCCATGGGTTTAAGGGCACTTCGCTCCTTTTTTGATTGGCTGGGTTTTCCGACCAAAGGAAAGTTTTCAGAAAATTTAATTACTGTATTTCCAGCAAATTTTAAAAATCCAAATTCCGATGTAGCGCCGTTCTTGAATTTTTTGGAAAAGTGATTTTTTTTTATGTTTTTTTTTAGCGGTTTGACTCTTTTTTTAGAGATGTTTTACGCCTTTAAAAGGCGATTGTTTATTCATACTCCGCACCGACATCTTTAATGATTTCTCGCTGGTTTCCAGCGGGTCTCGAATCGGACTACATGTCAGGCGCGTCCCACATGCGCCTAAGTCCCGCAACCTGCGCTCCCACACTGGCGAGGCCCCGGTGAATTTTTCCCCCCGCATGTATGAGCGCACCTCCTCGGAAGGCGAATATTAGGCGCAGTCCCGCACTGTGCCTAAATCCCGCACTGCGCCCCCACACACTGGCGAGGCGCGGTGAACTTTTCCCCACATGTATGAGCGCACCACCTCGGATGGCGAATATTAGACGCAGCCCCGCACTGTTTCCCAAGTCCCCGAAAGGGCCCCCACACACTGGCGAGGGCGCGGCGGACTTTACATTGGTATTTTATGAGCGCACCTTGGGAAACCGACATAAATCAGGCGCAAAAACTGGCGGAAACATGCGCTCCGACGTGGCGAGATTCATAAATGTCGCCCATAATGTCTCAGAAAAGACTACGGACGACATGTATGAATTCTGGTGCTGATAGACCAGTTGTAAATCGCTTTAAGGTAGTATACACTGGGCCAGAATGTATGAACCTGTTCTTCTGCAGTTCATACATACAAGCGCAGTGTAGTGCCCATACAACAACTCAGGCTCAGGCAGACCACCTTTAATTTGGTCTGGCTGTTCTAACTGTTCTGCACCAAAGTTTTGGTGTCAAAGAATTATAAATGTGTCTACTTCTACTAATGTGGTGTGACGCCCCCAGAACGGCTCAAAACTTTGGCGTGCTAAAAAGTGTCTTTGGCGCGATACCAAGCCACTTATCGCGCTAAACTTTGGAGTATGCCTGTTCATACATTTATAGAACTGGTCTACTACAGTGTTTTGAGGCCAGAATTCTGGCGCAGCCCTGTTCATACATGTCGCTCTATGGGTCTCTGTTCTTGCCAACCACCATTTTAACCATGGGAACAAGCCCCAGATAAAATGGCCTACCAATGCCCCTGAAGCAGGATCATCAAAATCACCTCATTTCCAAGCTTCACACACTAATTATTAAATTGTGACCTGATCTCAAAGTTTCCTTTAAGCTTGCCTGAGAGAGAGAATTGGGCCATGCATTTTCTGATGAGGAATAATCTAAATCTTTTTTGGCATCATCAGTCTCCACTAAAGCTCAGGAACTAAACTATAAGGTACTGACTAGATGACCACTGTTGGCGATTTGGGAAAGAGAAGGGTACCATGGCCAATTTTGGGTGGCAATGCACCCTGCTGCAGCCTTTCTGATGTAAGACTAATGACATCATTAAACATATTACTGATGTTGAAGTTTACAATGATCCTGCTTCTCTATTCCTTTTCATGCTTCCCATATCAACCTAAAATCTTAAAAATACTTTATTTCCACTTTTTACTTGTGGCAGCAAAAACAGTAATTCCTATATTGTGAAGGTGTTTGCAGATTCCCACAATCTCTGCATGGTTTGAAGAAACCCAACATCGTATTGAGCAGGTCAGGGCTGAATTATTCTGATTCACTGACCAGATTTACCCAAATTTAGCAGGTTTGGGTGACCTTTTTTAAATATTGTTTACCCCGATGATTCTATGGGCACATTCTCATACTTCTTCCTCAGTTTGAAGCCCTCCTGTGTCTTTAGTGCCGGTAAAACCCATGTTCTAATTTTCATGACCCTGTGTAGCGAATAACTCTGTAACTGCAGAGCATGCGTTCTGCTCCCTCGCCGTGCAGGGTGCGGTATTTATACTCCACTCCCTGCACGGCAGGCACACAGAGCCAGCGCGCTAGGTCATGTGGGGCCTCCCGTAGAGGGCTGCGTCCACATGTCCAGCCCTGGTCTTGACCCTGTGCAGTGCCTAACCCCCTGCTGCCTAAACCAACTCCAGAAGGCCTCCAATTCACAGGCCTTTTTCCGATCCCACCATCAAGGGAAAAAAAACGTGAAGACCTGGTTTGATGAATCATTTTATTATCAAATATAAAAACATAAATTACCTTCAAATATATATAATATATAACCCTGTATATAACACACTTCCCAATAACAGACATTCTCAAACACACCTTACACACCCATAAAGAGAATTATGGGGCTGAGGTCCTCGGAGCTATCATAAGGTCTGGCAAACTCCAGTTGTAACTCTCCTGCATACTTTGCCCTCAGTTGTCACCCCCGACTCAAGGGCACCAAAAGCCATCTCAGGTGGCTACTACTTTTACCAGCTCACAGGGAACCAGCCCCCTTTTGCCAGATCGATCCTTAAAAGGCCATAAAAATTGGGAAGCCATACACAATTCTGACTCACCCCACCAAATTTCTCACTGCCTCCAAGGATCCCACCCCGCCACAGTGAGCATGCCATGACACCTCATGCTTGTGACACACCACCCAGCCCCAATGCTCTCTCTTCTCCTTTCTGGATACCCAGGGTCCACAGATCCAACTGCACCACATTCAGATGCACTCCATCACCCCTCCAAAATATTGCCCTCTACCAGTTCTAAATCCCTATGACAGACAATAAAAGCCACCACTACGAACCACAAACACCGCTATTGCACAATTAAGCATTACGTGTGCAATATTTACACTCTCCAGCCAATATTGCCTAAGGACAATGTCAGGCCTAACAGTGATCATCCCAGGATAGAGTGACCACAAGCGTAACAAATCAAAGCAGGTGTCCCTAATCAATTCTCAGAGGGGAAAGGATCCCAGGTCATTCCCGCCACATGAATGACCACAGAGTTAGGGGGGCAATCTCAGCTGACGAATCTGTGGAATTCTGGTAGCACGTTCCTCCACTACAATCCTTCACACCCAGCCATCAGATCACAGTCATCTCTCTCGGCACTCCTGACTGCCCTACACTTGCTTAAAAAGCAGCTCATTCAGCAGGCCAAAAATCAACACCAGGCACTGAGCACTCACTACAAAGAAACAGACAGATCAATGACAAAGAGAGAGCCCAAATACAACCTTCTACCGCCTACTCCTCCTCCCCCAAAGACCTCATTAATCCCCCTTTTTAGCCCAATTAAATTTACACCTGATCCAGTGGGGAGTCCCAACTAGGTGTGGGCGAATATAGAGACAGAACAGATCTGACTCCCATCTGCCAATCCTCCTAACAGTCTCAGGCCCAAGGTCCCAGCTGGCCGCTTCTGTCACAGCTCCAATTCGGAAAGAGTGTGGCATTAATTGTGAGGGATCCAACCCCAAAGCACGTAAACAGCGATGGAAAACTGTCGTAAACTGGTAACTGGACAAGAATGTCCCATCACCGTGTCATAATAATGGATCAGGTATCCAGGGCCGCCTTGCCTGATAATAAAAAAAAATGTCAAAGGAAACATTTGTGAACCCACTACAACGCCCAAACAAACCTTATGGCCCCTATCAGACTGATCTATCTTAGACCTTCTTAACCTGAATTCCAGGCCACTCCCCGTGTCACAACACCTCAAAATCCGAGAAAAAAAAAATTGACTCTGGTATCCCCCTAATTCTCCCCAACAGCTGGAACACCACCAGACGCCGAGCAGCCTTCCCATTATCCACCCCTCCAAAATCCCTTCAAAGCCTGTGCAACCACAAAAGCCTTAGTGATGTCCCGCATCCCCCTCTCCCTTTAAACCCAAAAGGGCCCAGGCAGAAAAAAGGGGGCCGAGCCCTTTTTGAAACTGCCCAAACCCTTTTTTAAAACCCGCGGGATCCAAAAAAAAAATAGAGCCACTGCCCTCTCGTTGAAAAGTGCTTCAAACCCCTTGAAACCCAATTTTTCCCCAACAGGGGGACAAAAAGGGTTCCCGTGCCCCCCCCAATTTCCCCCCCGCTAAATGACGCCCAAAAAAACCCCTGCCTGTGATTTTTGAAAACCACGGTCCCAGTCCTGAGGCAATCCTTTTCCTTTGCCCGCCCGCTCGGACCCCAAACTCCCAAAAACCGCCCCACTGAAACCAAGACAAAGCCCCCAATATTTTCATTGTAAGTGAAAACCACTAAAGTAAAAAATTTAAAGTCACCCCAAACCCTCAACCCACCCCCAATAAAGAAAAAAAATTCCCAACAATCCCAAAATTCTTGAACAAAACCCGCCCTCTCCATTAAACCAGGTCATTGCCCCAAAACACCATTCACCCTGAAAAATATGAAAACTCCCCACCTGCCCCTTGTGAAAAATAAACCTCAGCATTAGTCACCCCCCTTATCCAGAATAATGGAAGGGACCTTTTTTTTGAAACCAAAAGGCCTTCCACCCCCTTGGGGCCCCGCCATTAGCCAGAAAACCAGTGATGAGGCCCCCCTCAAAAATTTCCCTTTTGCAACTGCAAGCCCCTTTAAAATTTTTCTTAACCCAAAATTTCGAATGAAAAAAACCCTTGTTTTAAAGAGCCAACCAAATTTTTTCCACTGGCCCAAAACGCCCCAAACCTTGGTTTCTGAGTAAAATACAGTTTTCACAAAAAAAATTTTAAGGAAATTTAGAAGGGGAATATTTCCGTCTTATTGGAGAAAATTTGGGGATCACAAAACTTACCGGGGCCAACCCCTGGAAAAGCCTTTTCAAAAAAAACCAAAGCAAAAAAAACCCACCAAAACCTAAAGGGACCCCCCAAAAATTTAAAAAAAATCAAAAAAGGGAATGATGGAAGAAGTCCCCAAAACCTCCTTAACCACCCACTCAAACTGAAAGTTTCAAAATAAGAACAAGAAACGGAGCAACCCATGGGCAAGCACCGATCAACCCAAAAAAAATTGAACCTTTTCCAAAATAAATCCAGACAATAGAAACCACTTTTTGGGGGGATGAATGGGAAAAAAAAGGGGGAAAATTTCCAATTCAATGCCCGTTTTTGCCAGGGGGAGCGCCCCTGCCATAATGACGAACCCAATGAACCTTTTAATTTTAAATAATTTTTTTTAAACCCCCCCCTTTTATTAATCCCAATTGTTTTTAAAGGGCTGCCAAAAAGGGTGCACCCCTCACCATCCAATATTTCCAAGGCAAAAAGAATTTTTTTATTTAGAAAAAAAAGGGTTTAACCCTTTTAATAAATCCTTTACTGTGTACCCAAAAAATTATTAAACATTTTTATCCAAACCCAGGGCTTACTGCACTTTTTTTCATGACCCCTTGTCCGGGGAAGATGCCCCACCCCGGTTTAAAATGTCCTTAAAAATTTTTATCCCCAAACAATCTTTAATAAAAACGCCCAGCGGGGGAAATGAGTCATCCACAAAAAATTTTGCAATGAAACCTTGTACAAAATTCCCGAAGGAAAATTTCCTTCTGCAAGAATGAAAGATTACCTTTTTTGCCAGTATAGTTCTTTGCATTGAATCCAACAAACCACTGCATCAAAGGATGAATAGATCCCTGAAATAACTGGGGATAAATTTTCCTTTAATTGGACCGAAAATTTCTTGGAAAGAACAAATGGTGATTTAGCCGAAACTTATTGGGCTTCTTTTTTGGAACCCCCTAAAAAGAAAAACCCCAATAAGGTCAGGGTTAAAAGGGCCCCCAACCTTCCCTTAAACTTTAGGGGTGAAAGAGAGCGGAAAAAAAAGGATTTTTGGGTTTAAAATAAAAGGGCCAAGGAGGGGGGGAGGGTTTGAAAACCCCAAATTTTCAAAATAACCTTTCTAAATTGGCCGCCTTTTGATTAAAAAACCTACTTGATTAACGCTCCATCTTTGGTTACCTTCCCGGGCATCCCCATTGGGTATTTAATTGGACCCCTTTCCCCTTTACCCCCCTTCATTTTAGCAGCGAAAGGGTGGGGCCAAATTGAGATGGGCCCCCCTTTAAAATGGAAAAACGTGCTTAAACCAACAGCCGGCCCCCCACAAAAGCGCCCACTGGCTTTTCCCTTTAAGTATTGAAAAACCAAACCCCCTGCTTTTTTTCCCCTAAATTGAGTAAAAACCCAAAAAAAATACCTGAAGCCCCCTCTTGGCTGGTTCCCCCGAAAACCCTTTCCGTAAAAAGGAAATCCCCTTTTAATGCCAAAGGGCCCGCCTTTCAAGTTGAAGAAAAAGAAAATACCCTTGGGGATCCCCCCCCGAATTTGGGGAAAAGCCCTTTAAACCGCTTTTCCTTTTGTTGTCTTTAGGGGTCCCTGTTTTGCCCGCTATAACCCCTCTGAGCCTCCCCCAATTGCTACAATTTTACCCAAAAACGGGGCCCAGCGAGGGTTTTCCCGGCGCCTTTTTTTTTTCCAATAAGACCTCCCCTAAATGGCAAAAGCTCGCATCCAATTGGGGAAAGTTTGAGGTATCAATCACCATCTCCACTTCTCTTCCCCCTCTTTCTTCTTTTCACCCCTCTTCCCCTTATCCAAATAAATTTTTTCCAAAGAGAGAAGTGAAAAAAATTAAAAATTTTTATTTGCCCACCTCCAAATTTTTTACTTAAACTTTTTTTTTAAAATTTTGTCCCCCCAAAAAGGCCCTTTCCAAACAAATTAGATCTCCCCCTTGGAGAAAAATTTCCCGTCTCCTGCCCCCTTTATCCTTCAAAACCCGACACAGTGACCCCAGACTCCTTTAACTGAGAACTGGAAACCCGGGACCTCCCACTCTCCCCCAAACTGGAAAAGGCACGTCCCTGTCAAAAGGTGGTATCCCCCCTACCGAGGACCCCCACCGGAGATACCCCATCCGGGAATTTTGAAAAAAATGCGCCAAAGAGTAGTTTTGGGGAGCTTTTTTTTATCGCCCAAAGTTAAAATCGGCAAGGTTTTTATGGTGATCGAAATTTCCTTTTTCATGCGTTTAATTTAAAGGTTAAAACCCTGTGCATCATCTTTTAAAAGATGGGCCCCTTTTTTCGGCGTTTCCCTGTAATTTTTGCCGGCCGGGCAAATCGGGATTCCCAGAAGTTGAGCGGGGTTTTAAAGATTGTTTTGGGGACTTTTCCTTTAAACTGGGAGGGTTTTGGGTTCGGATTGGGGGAAAAAATCACTTTGACCTCGTTTTTACATAGGAACACCCCGTTTTCCGTTTCACCCTCCCAGTGTCTTCGCTTTAAGGGATAAGGCCCTGCGCTCTGTGGGGAAAAACCCAAAACCTCAGCAAAATTTTGTCTTTTCTGCACAGAGGGAAAACCTTATATTAGGCGTGACCCCTTCAATTTATTAGATTAGAGATTTAAAAGATTTTAGTATTTAGTTAGAAAAAATTTTAAACCCGGGCATCTACCGCTGTAAAATTAAAACGGCTTTTGGGGAAATAGCGGGGGGGGGGGGGGGCGGCACTGACAAGTTTTCCTATTTTATAAAGAAAACTGGATAAATTTTCCCGCTTTTTTAAAGGACTTAGTGTAGAAATTGTGTGGAATATCTTGATTATTAACAGTTTGCTATTGAAATATTTCGGGGATTTTGGGGGCACCCTGAATTTATATTGGATACAACCATCATTTCTGGGAAACCCTGCAGGTTTCTCTTTGTTAGCTGAAAAAACTCATTTTTTAATTTATCAGTATACATTTCAGATGGTGTTCTTTTTCCCAATTTTACCCTTAAAACTGGGACGGGTTGATTACCCCACCTTAAAGTTAAATTAAAAACCCAAAAAATTTGTAGCCCAGAAACAGGTTGTTTTTTTGCCAAAAATACCGGTATCTTTAAAAAAAAACAAAACCCCGTTACGTTTTTTTTTGGACTTTTTGCGCACCCAAGGCATTGTTCTTTTGACGCGAGCATCTACGTAAATTTAAAAAACAGCAATTTATATTCACCACAGGGGGGAATTGAAAGGTGAAAAAAAATTACCCGTTTTTTTTATAAAAACATAACATTTTACGTTTTTTGTTTTTTGCACACCCGCATTGTTCTTTGAGAAGCATCATATTTAAATCTTAAAAAACAGAAATTTTCTATTTTCAAAACGGGTTTAAATTAAAAGGTGCAAAAAATTTCGTTTTTATAACCAAAACTTAACATTTTGTGTTTTTTGCTTTTGCCCCACCCAGCATTTTTTCCCTTGGGAACCCACCCTTTTCGAAAATTTTTAAAAAACGAAATTTTCTTTTTTCACCAAGGTAAAATTGAAAAGGTGCAAAAAAAATACGGGGTACATAAAAAAAAACAAAAAAACCCCTTTACGTGTTTTTTAAACTTTTGCGCCCCCCCAGTTTTTTTCATTAGCAGCTTCCCACTTTAAAATCTTTTTAAAACAGCACATTTTATATTTCCCACAGGTGAATTAAAAGGTGCAAAAAAAATACCGTGTTTTATTAGGGGAAAAAATTTAAAACAGAAAACAAAACTTTAACCCAAGACTCCTTTTCCCCGGCACTTTTTTAATTTGGGGGTAAAGACGGGTTTTTAATGACCATACTGCGGTCCAGGAAAAGGTTTAGTAAATTGTCCAGTAAAAATAAAATGGGGGTTTGAAAAAACCCCTTTTTCCCGGGCCCAACTTTTTAAATCTGGGGGTCATGCAGGTTTTGGGGTTTCTTTTTGCAGGTTCCAGGACAGGGATATTAAAATGTCCGTTCAAAGAAACCCTGATGGTTAAAAATTATAAACCTGCCTTCTGGCCCAATTTTTTAATTTGTGGGTGATGCAGGTTTAAAGGGGTTTCAGGCTGTGGTACAAGACAGGGATAGTGAATGGTCTGTGACTTTTTTTCTGTGACTTTTTATAACCTAAGTGTTGTGCCTAAGATGTAGCACGTATCCATTTGACTGTTGTGGATGTTAATTTCAGCTTCTCAAGCCTTGTTTGGGTGTAATAATGAAGGTGTTGTTGCTTTTCCCATAGACTTTAATGGTCATCCGCTCATAAATGGGACGCTCACTATCAAAAAACCTTATCGATAGCGGCCGACTATCAACTATCGATCGATCTCGATAGCCAACGCAATTGCTCAACACTAGACAAGAGCTCCCTAAAACTCCCTGCCAACTCCTGCCAACTAGGGATACCCTCACGCACCTGACCTCCCAGGTTAAGACCTAATGGAATCTGTCCCTCATACACACCCTTAGACAAACTAAGAGAAGAAGACAGATAACACATAAACAGATACTCACCGGACTGCACAGGAGCTTTGATCCCGCCAGTCGTAGCTGCTGATCCCTGAAGGACATCCATACTATTACATGACACCACGCCGGATTCCCGGACAACTGAATCTTCATGCTCCGGAGCCATATGTGTGTGAACGACCAACCTTCGGACAACTACAGGATTCAGCAGAGGTGAAATCCCTGGAGAAACAGCAAACAATTCACCCGGCATCAAAGATCCCAGGCCAGCAAACCAACGCCCGTCAGCCCCAGACAGGACTACATCCCCGCTGAGGCCCTGCCCCGATGCCACAGAAGCCATAGATCTCTAATGACATTGCTGATTGGGTCTGCCTTCACTAATTAAAGGACGGCATCTGAAGCCCAAACAGGGGCTTCGCCTAACACTGGGAAGGGCCCTGCCATGCTCCATTGGACCCAACCCGTTGACTTATGTACGCAAATAACATTTTGCCATCTTTGTATGCCATATATGATACAATGCCGTATTTTCACATTTAACTTTACAATAAAACTTTGAATAACAAAAGAAAAATAAAATGTGACCGTTTTTCGGTAATATGTTTTGTCTAAGATCTTATGGTGATATTCTCTTTGTCCTGCCATGTATTTTGATTTTTGCCTCTGTCCACTGATCACGTTTGTCTTCTGCCTTAGCTGACCTTTCTGCCTGTCCCTGACTACGAGTTTGCCTGTCAATTCTGTACCACGCTGCACTCCAGCTGTGACTGCAGACAAGTCACTTTAAGGGTAGCGACCTGGTAGTCTTCCACTGAAGCAAGTCCAACATGCCTTGCGGCTGGCTCTACTTAGGCTACTTATACTCCACTTCCTGGTGTGGCTTGTACCACTGCTTGTGGTGGTCCAGAGGATCCACATCCTAGCCATCCGTCACTGTTAGATCTGGCCATGGATTCCACCAGGGTGCCCCTGCCAGATATCTTGGATATCACGACGACCATTGCAAGAAAGAGTCAACAGATCGAACAACTGGCTGCCATAATGCAACAGCAAGTGTTGCACCTATGGCTTCGGTGGCGTCTCTTGGGTCCAAGTTACATCTGCCTTTGCCACCAAGGTTCGACGGGAACACTCAAGCTTGCAGGGCATTCATCAGCCAGTGTACCATACAATGGCAAACCAGTTCTCCACTGAGTGGGCCAAAGTGGTATTTATAGTCAGCCTTCTGTCAAGGTAAGCCTATGCAAGTGGACAGAGGTCACCAGTCACAGCTAGAATGGTCCCGTTGATGAAAGCAGAATCTTTGGATCTACTGCTCTGGTTTTGAACATTTCCGTATGGACTGTCCATTGCATCCAGGAAACTCCAATACCTAAACTACATGGAAGAGGCGTCCCTACATGAGAATATTACCTCTCTATGTCTGACTATGCCGGTCCAACTCTGCACCTCGTCTGGTGTCATATTCCAAGCTTCCGCCTTCGTGGATTCTGGATCAGTCAGGAATTTTGTTGACCCATCTCTGGTTTCTAAGTATCATCTCCCGGTGGTGCAGCTTGACAAACCTCTGGCTATCTCCTCTATTAACAGAGACTCCATTCAGTTCCATACTAATCTCTGAGTCTTCAATTGGGGGCACTGCATAAGGAGAAAATTGTCTTCTACGAGTTGCCCCCTTCCTCCTATGTGATTGTTCTGGGACTTTTGTGGCTACAGTGCCACGCTCTGGTGCTCAATTGGCAAATGAGTAAAGGCAAATGTTGGGGACAAGACTTCCACGCTCGCTGTCTGGTGGCACTACTTCTCCTCTGACGTCTTCCACTCCTCTGCCGACTCTGTCCTCACCTTACAAGGAATATGTTGACGTCTTCTAGGAGAAACAGGCGGGGACCCTTCCGTCACATTAAGCCTATGATTATCCTATATTAGCCTATATACAGTATAAGAAAACCTCTAGAAAAGGTTCACCGACAAGTCCTCCTCTCCAGCCGATGGTAGCCATTAAGAACCGATATCCATTGCCACTGATCTGCAAATTCATTGCCAAGCTTGGAAAATGAGTCTTTCAACAGACCAGTCTACCCTTCCTTGGGTACATCGTCTCCGACAAAGGACTTCTGATGGACCCTGCCAAGTTGTCTTCCATCCTAAAATGGCCACGACCAGTTGGTCTACAGGCGATACAACACTTCCTGGGATTCGCAAACTGTTACTGACATTTTATTCCACACTTCTCCACTGTGGTGGTGCCTATTGTGGCACTTACCAGGAAGAATGAAAATCCCAAATCCTGGCCACCCATGGCAAAAGAAGCACTCTCCCGTTTGAAGTCTGCTTTTGCCTCTGCATCTATCTTGTCCAGGCCCAACCCTGCAAAGCCCTTCTCCTTTGAAGTGGATGCCCCATCTGTGGGGGCAGGTGCAGCTCTCACATAGAAAACCTCCAAAGGCAAAAATATTACTTGCAGTTTTTTTTATTAATACTGTTTCCCCTGTCAAAAGAAATTACACTATAGGGGATCGAGAATTGTTGGCCATAAAGTTGGATTTTCCAAGAATGGCGCCAGTTACTATCTGCTTTTAATATATCTGACAGGTGTCACTTTATGTGTGTTATGTGTTGTTAACTTTTTAATGATTTTGTAAGGGATGCCCTAGTCTCATCCTGGCTTACCCTGCCTAAGCAGGGTAACTGCCCCATAAAGGGTGACCCCGCACTCCCTCACAGAGCGGGAGAGTAACCAGACAGAATAGCCAAAATCCAAGAACCAGCAAAACACAACAGGGAGAAACAGACAGCTAGGACACAAAAGCAATCACCAGCAGAGACTGGCAGACAGTTTAAAACCCCTATCCCAGCAGGGGTAATGTATTTTCAATTGGGTGTTTGGTACCATAGTAGTTCCATTTTCATATATACTATAACCTTTTCTCCTTGTTTTTCAATACAGTTAGGAAGAAGGTTGGAATTAGGTTTGAAGTTAGAGTAATGGCTCTCCATAAGTTCCAAGACGGTGGTGTTCAGAAAACACATGTAGAATTTTACCCCCATAGATGTTAACGGGATTCATACATTCCAAACTTAAATATTGTGACAACTTCAGCTGAATTGCTTTCAAACCATACATACTGCTCTCAAACCATAATTGGTCAACACCAGTAATTACCATTGCCTTTTGTAGACTCCAGGTGCATACATTAATGCTTCATGATAGAACAAAATATGTCAGCTGGAATAATGCTTTCCACAATTAATAAGCCCTATTATCTCTGGTATCATGTAGCTTTGTGCCTCTTGCACATGGATCCTGCCATAAGCTAACATGGTGGCACTTTTTGTCTTTGGATTCTACATTACAGAGATATTCTTTCCCAGAAGCATTGTACCCCACAGTAAGGCTACTGCCATGTACACAAGGCCTTAATAATAGATTACAAGGTTTTCTTTAATGTTGATGAAATTCTAATTACATTTTTTGGATGTTCATCTACAAATGCGTTTTATGTATTTTATAGTCCACCTTGAAAACTGCATCATAGGAAATGGAAAAGATTACAGAGGAGCAGAAGACAAAACACTTTCTGGGAAAACATGCCAGGAAAGGACAGCAAACACTCCTCACACACCAAAGTATAGTATAAAAGTACTGAATATATGTATAAATAAATCTTAAACAATGTGTCACATTTATTGCTGTTCATTTTCATTCAAAACTATTCTCAGCATTTAGATTTTTGTAAGTCATCATGAGGAGAAAGTGATTTCATTTTCTGCTAGATTAATCTAAAATTATAAAACAAAATCCCTCATGCTTTTTTTCACACATGTTAACCCCATAGTGACATGATATTTACTACTGATTTCTGTCCTCTTAGATTGGGATCGGAGGACTTATTCTGCCTGTTTAACAACCATTAGACAAGGAAGTGGTCTGCCAGAGTGTAATAGAAATGTACACATTGTACACTTTAAGGTGATATATTAGTATTATTGTTTAGTAAAGACGTGAACACACATAGTTTTAAAAATATTATGAAATTAAAACACACTCCTTTTCCATTTTCAACATAAAGAAATTAGATCTGTTACAGTATAATATACAGTATAATCTTATTTATCCTGAATAGTAACATAAAAAAATAAAAAAAAGTATGATATTTTTAGGTTATTAATTGGAATAAAAAGTGATCAAAAAGTTGTTGCTACAAGTGCCCCCACTGTCCGCATGATGGGTCATGGGCACAATGCGTATCTATTTTCCTGGTGGTCCAGGGGCAAGTGGCACCACAACCCTAATGTTGAACCAGGGGTGCACTCACAATACCAGGTCCCCGAATCTTCACCTCATCGCTCCCCGCTGTTCCCCTGCCAGTTGGCATGCAAATCCCTTCTCCCTTGGGCGGATGCTCTGGCTCAGTGAAATTTAAAGGGCCAGAGCATCGGTGATTCTTTAGTCGCTGTGTGCTGACCCTATTTAATTAGTCCCTTCCTCCATGTCTTTGCTGGATATATGTGCCTTTATTGCCTCAGAGAAAGTGTTCCTTGCCTTCCTGAATCTTCTGTGAACCTGACCTTCTGCCTTCGTTCCCTGACCATGCTTTGCCAGCTGGATGCCTTGACTTTTCTGCCTGTCCCCATCCTCGAACCTGCCATATGATTTTTTACCTCGCTACACCTCCGCTGCCACCGCAAGTAAGTCACATCAGGGGTAACCACCTGGGGGTCTCCTGCCACAGAAAATCCAACCTGTTTTGCAGTGGTCCCTGGTGAAAGTCAGGGGCCCCTTAAACCCTGTTCCCTGACGCAGCTTACACCACCATTTGCAGTGGATCCTAATAGTTATATGTGGCCATAAATCCCCCCGTGGTAACCTTGCTGAATCTTCGAGAATCCATAATGGTTGTAGCCCAGCAGTCGCAACAAACTGCCCGGAATGTCACCACAAATTAACCAGCTGACCACCATGATGCACCAACTCCTTGCGGTTTAGCAACTGCCATCTCCACCAGCTGCAACTTCTTCACCTATTGTTCCTGTGGCATCTCCAAGCATCTCTCCGTGCCAACTAATTTTGATGGAAACTCTAAGACGTGTAAGTGTTTCATTACGCAGTGGACCATGCATGTGGAACTCATGGCAAATCAGTTTTCCACAGAAACCTCCAATGTGTCATTCAGGGTCAGTCTCCTCACCTGGGAAGCTCTGACATGAGCCACTCCCCTTTAGGACAGGGATGATCCTGTGACAGCTAATCTTCACTTTCATTGACAAATACCACAGTGTTTTCAAGGAACCCACCCATGTGTCTTCTGCTGCAACTGTCCTGCTAGACCTACAATAAGGGAATTCCACAGTCAGGCAACATGCCATAGAGTTTCTTACTCTTGCCTCTGAATTGTTGTGAAATAACGAGGCGCTTGTCACCATATTCTGGAAGGGCCTCGTGAGCAGGATGAAAGATGAGCTGGCCATTTGAGACCTCCAGTCATCTCTGAGTGACTTCATCCATCTTTCCACCCACATAGATATTCGTTTCACTGAAAGACAGAAGGAGCACCGCCAACTCATATTTCTTTATTACTGGTGGCCAAATATTGTTGAATCTTGTGCCATATGTGCTCTCAATAAGTCTCCTCATCTAAAGGCTGCAACCTTTGCCTATGTTGGATGCTCCTTGAACCCACATTGCCATGGACTTTATCACTGTTCTACCACCCTTGTGCCGCTGCCCATTCTTCCTTCTGCTCCTCAATTTGCCAGCACTTCTTTCCATATATATTTCATCTCCATGGACTTCCCCAGCATATCGTCTCGGTTTGAGGGGTCCAATTTGTGTTGAAATTCTGGCATTCTCTCTGCTTTCATCTGTGTGTGAAACTGGATTTTTCTTCAGCATACCACCCACAAACGAATGGTCAGGTTGAAAGATTAAACTGGGTTCTGCGTAATTACTTGCACCATTTTGTCTCTGCATGTCAAGATGACTGGGCCAACCTTTTACCCTGGGCAGAATTCTCCAATAAAAACCCGGATGATGATTCAATCGACGCCTCACCCTTCTATATAGTTTGTGCCCATCCTCCTCCTCCTCTCCCCTAAAAAGCTCTTCTGATGTTCCTGCTGTGGATGCTCAAGTCCAGGACTTTATGACTGTCTGTTGGGAAACATGTCACTCTCTTCAACTAGCAGTTTGGCGCATGAAGAAACAAGCGGATAAGAAAAGAACACCTTCTCCAATCTTTGACCCTGGAGATAAGGTGTGGTTATTCGCAAAGTATATCTGATTGAAGATTCCTAGTTATAAACTGGGTCCACGCTTCCTAGGTCCCTTTGAGGTGCTGCAGTGGATTAACCCAGTGTTTTATAAACTCTACCTTCCTCGATGCGCATCCCAAACTCTTTCCAGGTTTCTCTTTTCAAATGCCTGTTGGCCTCAACCGCTTCTCCCAATGGGTCATTCCTCCATCCCCTCAAACTGACACTGCGATGTCTTTGAAGTTGAAGACATTCTGGCCGAGAAGAATATTTGGGGGAAGCGGTACTATCTTGTGGACTGTTTGGGGTTTGGACCAGAAGAGAGGTCCTGGGAACCGGGTGAGAACATTCTTGACCGGGACCTTGTGCTAAAATTCCATTGGACCAAAAAGAGGGGGAAAACTAAAGAGGGTACTGTTATGAGTGCCCCCGTTGCCTGGACGGTGGGTCATGGATGCACTCGTGTCTCTTTTCCTGGCGTTCTGCGCGTGAGTAGCGCACTCGCCAAAACCATGTCCCTGCAACTATACTCACCTCTTCTTGCTCCATGCATTCCAGCTCCCTAGGGCATGCCCGTGCCAGCTCAGTCAAATTTAAAGGGTCAGCATGCTGGTGATTCGTTAATTGCTTGGCCATGACCATATTTAGCTATTAGCGTCCTCAATGTCCTTGCAGTATCTACGTGCCTATATTGCCTTAGAGAAAGTGTTCCTTGCCTTTCTGCCTCTACCATGTACATGACCTCCTGCCTTCATTCCTTGACCACGCTTTGCCTGCCAACTGTATTGACCTTCCTACCTGTCCCAGACCAGGAGCCTGCCATGTGATTCTGTACCTCGCTATACCTCGGCCGCTACTGCAAGCAAGTTGCATTAGGGGTAGCGACTTGGGAGTCTCCTGCCACAGAAAATGCAAGCTGTCTTACAGGGGGACTCTGGTGAAAACCAGGGGCCCCTTAGACCCTTCTCCCTGATCCGGTTTACGCCACCAGTGAATCTACTAACCAGCGGTCCTAAAAGTTGTACTTTATGCTGGCGTATGAGAAAATAAAAGGAAAAAAAAGTTACTCACAAAAAGCAAGCCCTCAACTGTTGACTAAAAAAAATATTGTTCTCAGAACAGGTGGTAAACCATAATGAAATCTATAAACACTTGATATCACTTGAATCATTGTGACCCATATAATAACCATCATGTCATGTGGGAAACTCTACAAACACAAACCCACAAAACAATGGCACTTTTATATTTTATCCATTACAGAATATTTTTTTTGTTTCCCATGTCATTATATGGTACATTAATTTATACCATTGATGCATGGTGGGGGGGATCAAGTATTTAACCATATTAGCAACATGTCACATAGATAAAAAATAAATAAAAAAAACAACTATTCAACCATATTAAGTTTTGTTCAGTAGGCACATAAAGTGACATGTATGAAAGGGTTTTTCCCCCTTTTCTGGCGTACAATGCACCTAACTGAGCTGGCTATGATGTCTAATGCGCCTAACATATGTGTTAGGTGCATTCTTCATAAGTCTCAACACTTTTGAATGTGAAGGGGTGTTCTGGGGAGGTTCTGGGGGCGTTATGGAGGTGTGTTGCACCATATTCGTAAGATTGGATACATATATGAATGTGGTTTGGCAAAACTAGGCGCACCTCAGGGGCGTAACTAGAGAAGCCTGGGCCCCAAAGCAAACTTTTGGATGGGGCCCCCTACCTTCTCCCTCGCCCACCTCCCTGAGCATGAACATTTACCAGAACATGCAGTTAGATAATGTAGGTAATACAAGGGGCAAATACCTCACCATAATTCTCACTATCAGACTGCTACCAAACAAATCCACTATACCAAAACCGACATTACCAACAACACTACTACATATGGACCTGATTATACCTCCAGTACATGACCACAAATTACCACCATATTGTGACTAAATAATACCCCTACTCTACTATGATCAGTATACAAAAACCAATATTACCGCCATGTAGTGGTATATACTAGTGTACACAGGCTCTGCAGACTGTATATAATCACCAAATAGTGACCATATAGTAGTAGACACCAGTGTACACAGACTCTGCAGACACATGTGATTGAAGTGTCACATCTTGTGACTCACGGGTAATGTTTCTCTGACGAGTCGTTGACTTCCGCTTTTGTTCTGCATTCGGTCCAGACCGCCATGATGATGTCTCCCGGCCACTTGTCCCTGGAGATTTAGACACAAATATCTTAAAATCCTCACTTTTACAGCACCTCACTCCCTGCCCCCCTGGCTCTATGGGGTCCATTTAGGCAGGCAGGGTTTAGATAGGCTATATGAGTCCCCAGATAGGCCAGGTTTAGGTAGGCAATAGAGTCCTCATATAGGCAGGCAGGGTTTAGGTAGCTATAGGGCCCCATATAGGCAGTCAAGCAGGGTTTAGGTAGAGTATAGGGCCCCATATAGACAAGCAGAGTTTCGGTAGCTATAGGGCCCCATATAGATAGGCAGGCAGGGTATAGGGGCCATATATGTAGGCAGGCAGGGCTTAAGGTAGGCTATCGGGGCCCCATACAGGCAGGCAGGGCATAGGGCAGGCTATAGTGGGCATATATATAGGCAGGTAGGGCTTTGGGGAGGCTATATATAGGCAGGCAGGGATTCGGTGGCTATAGGGGCTATATATAGGCAGACAGGGCTATAGGGACTATATATAGATAGACAGGGCTTTGGGGGGCTATAGGGGCCAATATATAGGCAGGCAGGGCTATAGGGGCTAAATATAGGCAGGCAGGGCTATGGGGATCAATATATAGGCAGACAGGGCTATAGGGGCTAGATATAGGTAGGTAGGGCTTTGGAGGGCTATAGGGGCCAATATATAGGCAGGAAAGGCTATAGAGGCTAGATATAGGCAGGCAGGGCTATAGGGGCTAATATATAGGTAGACAGGGCTATAGGGGCCAATATATAGGCAGACAGGGCTATAGGGGCCAATATATAGGCAGGCAGGGGGCTTCCTTAATATTAAAAAAAAAAGAAATCACTTAATCACCTGTCTCTCGGTCCCTCGATGTGACCGCCGGCTGGCCAGTTTGTGCTCGGCGAGGGCCGCGCGATGATGTGACGTCATCACGCAGCCCACGTCAGAACTGTGGGCAGGCGCAGGCTAATTAGCAGAGCCGAGCCGCTCTGCTCTGCTAATACCGGCCAGTCCTGCCTTTGAACGCTCGGGCCGGAGGGCCCAGACGTTCAGAGGTAGGAAGTGCCGGGCCCCGCAGCTCCGCGTGTGCCGGCAGTGAACTAGTATGTTCACTGCCGGCGGGTGCAGAAGCCAAACTACCAGGGTAGCAGACGTATTAGCTGCTGCCGGGCCCCCTAAGAGCACGGGCCTCAGGGCAGCTCCTACGTCTGCTACCCCGGTAGTTACACCCCTGGCGCACCTATTTCAATGTGGCCTGCCTGAGCCTAAGGAGTCAAAGTGAAGCTAGTTTTGCTGTAAGGGGCAAAAATTTCCAATATTTCTCAACTTACACCAGTACATTAATAAATAGAAATATATTATAATTATCAAACTGTATAAAATGTAATTATTTAAATGTAATGAAAAATGAGATCATATAAAATTAATATAAAAATATACAGTATAATGTCCACAAAATATAGAAATATCTCCTATAAAATGTATTTAACTTCTTAACGACCGCCCGCCAACTTTAGACGTCGGCTGGTGCGGGTCGTTCGTCTGCAGTGACGTCTTTAGACGTCGCTGTAGACTTCGGGGTTTGTGGCGCCCGGCGCCGCAATTGCGCTGGGATCGGGCTGTACTACACAGCCCCGATCCCAGAGCATCCCCTGCGAGCACCGGGCAGCGGAGGAAACCTCCGCAACCCGGTGCTTTCACCCTTTGATTGCGGCTGTGCGTTACCGCAGCGCAATCAGAGGGTTTTCCCTGCTCTGTCGGGTGATCAGATCACCCGCTCACCCGACAGAGCTCAGGGAACGGCTGCACAGTCAGCTCTGGGGACCTAGAATGGCCCCAGAGCTGTCTGTGTAACAAGCCAGTGTTCAGGCCAGCCTGTGTGCTGTCCTGAACACTGCCTGTGTCAGACTGACACAGATTATAATGTACTAGCATATATGAATATGCTAATACATTACTAAGTGTAAAAAAAATTTTTAAAAAAAATGTTAAACAGTTCTCCCTTCATGGGAGTAAAAAAAAACATAAAAACTGTAAAAAAAAAAAAGTGTAAAAAAATAAATAAAATAAAAATAAATATTTAATAAAAAATAATTGTGCATAAATTACACGCACAAAAAACCTACACATATTTGGTATCCACACGACCGTAATAACCTGTAGAATTAATCTAACAAGTTATTACGTGTGAAATGTGGATGGTGTAAAAAAACAAAAAAACAAAAAAAAAAAAACATTTTTTTTTTTAAATAAAAAAGTGAACTTAAAGGCCTCGTTCACACGGCTTTATTTGCCGCGGAATTTGCCGACGGATTGACGATCGTCAATCCGTCGGCAAATCAGTCAGAAACAAGTAACAGCCTATTTTCTATTGATTTCAATAGAAAATACGGCTCGTCGTTCACACGACGCGTATTTCCGTGCCGGATTGCCGCCGCGGATTGACGACGGCAATCCGGACGGAAAAACAATGTGCATGTCAATTATTTACGGACGGATTCACCACCTACAATGAATGGGGATGGTGAATCCGTCGGGAAATCAGTTACAAATACGTGCCACACTTAGTGGCACTTATTTGCAACTGATTTTCAACTGATTTCAGAACGTATTTACGATCGGCAATCCGATGTAAATACGTTCTGAAATAAGCCGTGTGAACGAGGCCAAACTATTCCCCCATAAAGTACAACTTATCTCGAATAAAACGAGGCCTCATACAACTGCGCCACTGAAAAAATAAAAAAGTTGCGCCTGTTGAAACCCAACAAGGCAAAAACGAAAAAAATATTTTGGTCATTATCTACTTTTCAGGCGTTCGGCTTAAAGGGCTAAAATTCCTAGAATCTTAAACTAATTTTACATTAAATAACCCACTGATTATGTTGTTCAGATTTTTAGATTTAAAATTTTTACTACATTAAATTTGAAATGTATTTTTGCTGCTCTCACCCTTTATTCTACATACAGCAAGAGTCAGCACAGCACAGGTATTGCTGGGACCTGTGGTCCTCCAAGCAGGATCAGTACCATAGTTTCTATTCACTGACATGCTATTCTAATGATTTTTCTCTTATTTCCAGCCTGTCTACAGCCTTTAAATATGTTTGGTGCATTACTAACGCACCTAAGTTCCGTAATGCACCTAACACATAGCCGAGGCTCGTCGAACTTTACACACCATCTATGAATGCACAAAAAACACTTTCATACATCAGGCGCATTATGCACTGAAAATGAGACTCAACTATTCACTTTGACGTGCCTTCCTTCATAGATGTCGCTCATTGCTGAAGGCAATTCATAAAGGGAGCAAACACCCACACACAAATTACAGCTTTGCACGACCTAAAATTGATAAGATTTCACAACTGCCTGGTCTGGGAACATTGAGTATTTGCAGCATGTTTTTAGTTGTCCCCTTTGTTTGTTGATCACTGCTGCTCTGGACTGAATAATGGAAATAACACTGTAAAATAATATATTTTCTTGTATCATTCTCCTCAGTGCTACTAAGTCTTGTTGTTTCTATGGATTTATATATTTACAATGAAATGGTCAATCGAATATTGTAAACTACATATAAATGTCACCTCTTGACAACTCAATCAGCCCATTCTTTTCTAGCTGCTCTGAAGTCACTCTCACACAGCAGCATTGACTTTGCATTCCATGATTTTGAGAAAATGTTACACTGATGTCATTGATATTGTTGTTAGTGATTTAGCTCTAGATAAGCAACTGAAATAAATAATTGACTGAAATGTCTGGTATTATCTGAAAATTTTCATAGTTCATTACTTTGATTGTGTATTTTTATAACAATGTAACTATTGTGTTTTCCAGCTATAAGAGAAAATATATTAAAAAATGGAGTGTGCAGATTAGTTACCTAAAATTAAAACGTAACTTTTACTTCACAACTTAAAAGATTCGTTCTAGCAAAGCAGACTCCATATGATAATGAATGGGGTATATAAACAATAGCCTCCTATATATCATAAATTGGGTGCCACTGGAAGAAGGGAAAAACTTACCCAAAAATCCCCCCTATAAGGGTTGAAAACCCAAAATTTGTAAGGGGAGCACCCCCCCCCCGGAAAAAGGGGGGCGACCCCAAAAAGGGATGCGTAGAAAAACCCCCTAAAAAAATCCCTCCCTTACCGATAAATCACCGTTTAAAACGCCCCGGGGACATGTTTTTGGCCCCCACCTTGGTCTCTTCGGGGGACACATTTGGGTGCTATATAAAAAATCTGTGAAAAAATTAAAATGGGAAAAAGGAAAAAAAAAAACCCTAGGTAATTTTAATATTTAAAAAATAAAAACATACAACGCCCTTATGCACAGAATGTGGATTTAAAGGGTATATTTTCCATCCCAAAAACCAAAATAGAATGAATACTAGAGTATGGCCCTTTAAAGGGGAAAAACATTTTTAAACCTTAACATGCACGAATTTAGCATACAAGTACTCCCCCATTGGGAATTTGCAAAACAAACCCCTTATGGTGGGACACCGGGGGCTTTACGGCCCGGGAAAGTCTCGGGAAAAGGTTTGATATGCCCGCCAGTTCCCAAATCTTACTTTTGGGAAATCAAAAATTAGGCCCAAACAGAGGGGGTTTTTTCCGGGTTACCCCTTCCTTTCATGTGAAAAAACACATCAATCCGCCCTATGATGTTTTTCCGCCCCAAACCCCCCGGCCCGGACCCGGGGGAAAATTCCCCCCTTAGTGGGGGGTTTAATGAGAAGAAAAACCCCATTAAAAAAGGGAAAACCCAAATTACTATGCACCTTTGAAATTTGCGTAATACTATTTCCCCGCCCTGAATCCCAAGGGGGCTATAAATGCTACCGCCCACAGTTTGGAGGGTTTGTGGGTAAAAAACCCCGTCATTTAAATTAAAGTTTAAGGTGGCCCGGGTTTTACTAACCCCTATGGGGCAGACATATTTTTTTAAAATCTTTAATTATGCCGCCTACAGCACGACTCAAATCAGTTTAAAAAATTATTTTCGTGGTCTTTTTTTTAACAATGTCATGTGTTACATACACATAGGACCTGGGAATTTAATGCAAGGAAAGCAACAAAAAAAAAAAAGGAAACAAAAGGGAATTAAAAGAGAAACTAATCACCAAAAATTAATTTTTTGAGGTAAACATGATGTTATACAAAGTTTTAAAAAGTAATATTGCCCAATATAAATTTTTTGGGTTCATAAAAAAAGGAACATATGTATAAATTCTACAAGTAGCAGCTAAAATTTAGCTGTTCATTCAGTCCTGTGGTAGGGGGTTCCAAACGTATGACCCCAAAAAGTCCCGGGTCTAAGAAGATTTAATCAAAATTTCCCTTCCCTGTGCAAAAGGGGAAATCGGGTCAAATTCCCCATTTTTTTGAGATCTCCAAATAAATCCCCATGTTTTTCCCAAAATTTGTTTTGATAGGGGGTGTCCCTTTTTCAAAGGAAAATCGCTTAGATGTTCCCCAAACCCTTCTTCTCCTCACGGTAGTTTTTAAACCTACATATTTTAACCGCGGGACCCCTTTTTTAAAAAACGATAGACTACCCCGGGGGGAGCGACAGAAAATTTGAAGTGTTTAAAGGAAAATATGTTTTTCCCGTCAGAGATTTTGGGAAAAAAGTTTTTTCCTGTCTCAAGGGGGTGCAATACAAAATGCAACCCAAACCGGGCATCTAAAAAAACCCCTTAGGTTTTTCTACTAAACCCAACGGGTCTCAGGGGGAGGAAGCAAAAAAAGGGGTCTTTACTAGTCAAACCTTTAAAGACTTTTCCCTTTTCCCTAAATGTGATTGCTGGAGGGAAGGGGGAAACCTACTTTGCCCTTTGGGTGTCGGGAAATCCATCAATTAGGTTTCCCCCAAATGTTTTGTTAAAAAAACCCTTTTTCCCCACTGGGGGCCCTCATCAAAATTCCCTATCACTCTTAAAAATCCCGTTTGTGTTTTCTTATTCTTTTTTTTTAGGAAAACCAAAAGCTGGCTCCTACCCTTTTCCAAGTGCCAATCGATATGATTCCTTTCATAATGCCTTCGGGGATATTGTTTTTTTTTTTAAAATTTCTCGGGATGGGAGATTGGGGCTTTGATTGACATACTCATTTTTAGAGGGAACAATTTCCGACGAAAACGCAGGGAATTTGGCCCCCGTGGGTTTCCCTTTTTTCAGGGGGATGGGGGGAATGTCCACAGCCCAATGAAGAAGTGAATTCCTTCGTTTTTTTAGGGAAAATTGAAGCCCTTCAATCTTCCGTCCCCTCCTTTGGAAAACCCATTACATTAGGAAAAAGTTGTTGAGAATGAAATTCAAAAAGTTAAATTTTAACCCTATATCATTCAATTTCCAGGTTTTTGACAAATTCAACAAATCTTCCCTTTCCCCAAATTCCAAAAGGGGAAAAATATTTTAACTAAAATATGATTTAAAAAGAAGCTTTGTTTTTCCACAAATCTAAAGGGGGGTCGTTCCAAAAATTATGCAGCCCTCCCACCACCCTTTAGATAAAAAATTACAAAAATCGGGGCACAAGAATTGCCCATGGTTTTTTCCTTTTTAATTGTTTGGAAAATTTTTTCCCCCTTTAAAAAGGAAAAAATTTTTTTTTAAACCAAAATTCAACAGATCTAGTATAAATTTTTGTTGGGGCTTAAAATTTTTGACCTCTATTTTTGGGGAAAATTTCTCCCCCCGCCTTTCCCCCCCGAGATTTTTGCGGTATTGGATGTTAGAGTGACTTTCTTGATGCTTCCTAAGAACTAATCTTCTGATTTTCCAAAGCCCGGCCAAAATTTTCCCTCAAAAGCCTTTTGTTCCCGTGTGTGGGACGAAAAAGACTCAAAAAAAAGGTTGTAAAACCTGTCTAAGAAAATTTTCCAAAATTTTTTTTGTGGGGACCCCCCACCCCGGGAGACTATAGGTTTTCCTTTTTCGGGGAGGTTTATTTCCCCCTTGGGGTTTTGGGGATCCTTTTAAAAGGGTCCTATACGGGGGAAAATTTGGGGAAAAAAATTTTGAATTTCTGAGTTTTTAAAATCAGACCCAAAAAGATTTTGGGCGGGTGAAAGAATTGAAAAGCAACTTTTTGCTTAAATTAAATCATTTTTGGAAATCCTTTTTAAAAAATTTTTCATAACAAGTACGATAAATAAAACAGTCTGTTGCAAAGATCATAATAAAACTCGGTCCATCAAAACAATATTACCCCCCTTATCCAAGATTTTATAACTTTTTCCCTGATTCGCTCTAATCTTAAATAGCCTGTCTCTCCTTAAAAGTGCATTTGGGGAAAAATTTATTGATGTTATTTCTTTCTAAATTTCCCAAAACTCCAAAAACCTGTGACACAAAAAACTTTAATACAAGATATGGGCACCTAGGGGGGGCATGGTTTTTCCTTTTAGACGAAATTGGTTTAAAAGGACCTTTTCCATTGGGGGATGTTTCATCTCGCCAGGGTAAATTTAAAAGCCTGACATCCCCCAACAAACCCCTTTCAATGCCTAACTCTTTGACATTCACGCTATTCTTTAAAGCGTTGTAACCCTTTTGCCAACGCAATTTTTGCGGGCCCCAAAAGATTTTTTGTCTTTGATCCAACTAAACAGAAATTTAAAATTTTTTGTAAAGGAAAAAAAAGGGGTAACCTTTAAATTTAAAATACCCCTCTCATTTTTTATTTAAACCCTATGATGATAAGTTTAAAAATTTGGGGGTGGAAACTTTCAATTTCGGGCCTATTATTTTCTATTTTTGAGGATGTGCGTGCCTCTCAGTTTTATTGATTTTTCTAAAAAGTTTTTGTTTTCCCCCTACGTTTTGCCCCTTTTACCACGGAACCCCTCTTTCCTCTATTGGAGACAGAATTTTTATTATTATTAATTTTTTTTATCTGAATTGAGATATCAGTCTCACGTGAGGGGAAAAAAACAAACCCAAAGGCCCTTTTATCCTGTCTTTTTTCGGAGAAAGGGGTAAGCCTGTTTTTCCCCTGAAAATCGCCCAAAAAATTTTAATTAAAAAACTTATGTTTGCGATTCCTTTAAAATAAGTTGAAACCTCTCAATCGAGTTTTTTAATTGTTTTTCCCTTTGGGGCAAAATTTACTTTCTTTATCAAAATTTTCCCCACAAATGGGGATCCCGTTTTCCCTTTAAAATTCTTATTTTTAAATTTTCAAGACTATTTTTCCCCCTTTAGTTAAGAGCAAAATGCATGAAAAAGTATGGGAAATTGCAGTTTGCCTCCTTCTCCCAAATCATTTTTAAACTCCGGACTACGGTTGGGTTTTGAGGGGGGGATTTAATTTTAATTTTCAGAAACCTCGTGGACTAATTTATTCTTTATGTAAATTTTTCCCCGGGCCTTTTTTTTTTCCCCAAACCCGGGTGAATTTGCTCTTTATAGGTTTTTTTTAGATCCCCAAAAGCTACATTTAAAGTGGGGAATACTTCTTTTGAACTATTCTTTGTCTGAGAAAATATCCTTGGCATCTGATAACCCCAAAGTTCTTTTGCTTACAAACCGTTGCAAAAATTCCTGCCATGACCTTCTTTACATAGATAGAAAAACAAATTTTTCCTGAAAATGGACAAAAAGTCAGGTTTGGGTTAATTTCCCCACACCAAAAGAGAAAAAAATATTAAAAAAATTGGGAAATGTGCCCGATTTGTTACCCAAAAAAAAAAAACTGTAACTTTTACTTTACAACTTAAAAAATTTTGTTCTAGCAAAGCGAATCCCCTATGAATAATGAATAGGGTATTTTAAACAATAGCCTCCTATAAAAACTTTTAAAATTTTGGGGGGGGCCAATGGGAAAAAGGAAAAAATAAATTTTAAAAACCCCAAAAACTCCCTAAAAATTGCACCACAAAAGAAGGGGGGGAGCACTTTTTCCCCCCAAAAAAAGGGGGAACCCCCCCAAAAAATGCGTAACCCATCCCTACAAAATTCCCACCTTAAGGGTAAATCACCGATTTGCACGTCCCGACATGTTTCGACCCCCCCCTTTTTCCCCTTTTAGGGGACACAGAAAAAGTGCTTATACAAAAATCTTGAATGAAAAAAAATAGGAAAAATAAAAAAAAAACCCTTTTGGTAATTTCATATTTGTGGGAAAAATACCCCTTTTTAACGCCATATTTCACAGCCCGTGGACTTAAAGGGGATATCTCCCCTACCACAATAGGGAAAGAATACCCAGAGTTATGCCATTAAAGGAGAAAACATTAAATTTTCCTAAAAAAAGCAACCCAAAAGCATACAAGGACCCACCAGTTGGGGGAAAATTTTTCAAAAACCAAACACCTTTTGTCTTTGGGCACCGAGCGTGGCTCCGGATGTCTCTGGAAAGGCTAATGATATTCCCCGCCAGTTAACCATCTTAAATATTGGAATCCTTTAAAAAGGCCCCAAAGGGGGGGTATTTCCGGGCATTCCCTTTCCCGGGCATTTGATAAAAAAATCACATCCGGGTTTTAAGATGATTTCCGCCCAAACTCGGCCGGGGCCATTCCCTTCCCCCCCTTAGGCGGGTTTAAAAAGAGGGAAAAAAAAAACCCCTTTTAAAAAGACGAATCCCCTTTCAAAACACGCATTGTAATTGCTAACATTAACCTACTTCCCCCAAAAGCAGGACGTGATACTGCTACCGCCCTTCCCCCGTGTGGATGCTGTAGGTAAATAACCGTCACTACTACTGTTATAAGGGAGGGCTCGGGTTTTCTAAACCCAATAGGGGAGGGGCATATTTATTGATCTTAAATTTTGGGCCCCCCTACCCGCAAAAGACTCTAAACATTAAAAAAATTTTTTTCGTGGTCTTGTTTTTACAATGTCATGTGTTAAAATTACACATAGACCTTTTGAATGAAAAGCATAGAAAACAACAAAAAAAAAGAAAAATAAAACAACAAAAAATTTTTCCAACTGCAAATTTTAAGGAAAAGACAGGCTATTTCAAGATTTGAGCAGAAAACAGGAAAAAGTTTTAAAAACTTATGGAAAGGGGGGGAATATTTGTTTTGATGGGCCCAGATGATTATAAAAATCTTGTGCAAAAAGATAGCCCAAAGTAATGCCCCAATTTTTCAAAAAGGGGTCAAAAAGAAGTGAACCTGGAACTTTTAGGGCCCGGGAATTTTGGCCTCTTGGGTTTGGGGGTTTAAAAAATTTGAAAGGGTTTTTTTTTAAACTCATTTCCCGAAGTATCTCACTGAATAAAAATAAAATAACGGCCGGTTCCCGCAAAGGGTTTTATGGGAAAAATCATTCTTGTCAAACCCCAAACTCTTTAGGGTTCTATGGGAAGTTTTGTTTCTAGAATGGGATTTGGGGGGAGGCACTGGATGTCCTATAACAAAATTTTTTAAAAAATTTGATAGGTTTCCACATAAAAAAAGGGGGTTTTGGGAAAATAAAATGGGGAAAAACTTTGGACTGGGGGGAAAATTTTTGCAAGTGGGAAAACCCAAATGGCTCAAGAAAAAAAACAAAAGGGGGATAATTTAAAGGTTTCTACTCAGACTGGATCCCAGTTTCATTTTGGGGAAAACCCCAAAGGGGGGAGTTTTTGGGCCCCTTTTTCTTTTAACCCTTTTTTATGAATTATCTTACACCCTGGGTTGCACAGTAGAAATTTTATCTTTGTATGATTTCTAAGCTCTGTAAAGGGAATTTAAATAATAAGGATTATGTGGTTTTTTCAAAGGGATCTGAAAAAGTTGGAGGCCTGGGCAGAGAAAAAGGCAGATGAGGTTTTTAAAACAGATAAAAAAACCCAAAGGTTTTGCACATGGGGAGGAAAAATCCCTTACATGCTAAATGGCCAAAAACCCCCAAAATAAAAGTGACATGGAGAAGGGGCTTGGGGAAACCTGGGTGGACATGTAAACTTAATTTTAGCAGCCAGGTCAGGCAGCAGCTGCCCAAGGGATATTTGGATCATGAGGTGTATTAAAAAGGGGGATTGATGCACATGATGAGAACATTATTCCCCATTTTATACAAGTCAAGGGGTTTGACCCCACATTGGAATATTTTGGGGACCAGTGCACAAAGGGAAAAAAATTGGGAGAGCTTGAAAAAGGTTTTCAAAGGGGGGTAACAAAAAAATAAAAAAAAGGGTTGGGGGGGACTGCAATTTCCCCGAAAAGGGTTAGCAAGATTAGGGGTTTCTTAGTTTTGAGAAAAAAACCCGGCTTCAGGGGAAAATAAAAAAAATAAGGTTTTAAAAACATTAAAAAGGGCAAAATAGAAAATCAAACTCAGATTTAAAGTATACCCAGGGGTGTATCTAGAACAAGGGGGGCATCCCCCAAAATCTTGAGGAAAGAAATTTTCTAATAAACACAGAAAGGGGAAATTTTACTGTTAGAGATGAGGGCTGTGGGAATCTCCCGCCAGAGGAAAAATTGTCCCTGGTGAATTTAATAACATAGTTTAAAAAGGGGTTTTTGGGGTGGGATTTCGGAATGTAAAAAAATAACAAGTTTTTAAAGGGGCTAGGGGTCTGGAGAAGGGTCGGTTTATCCAGGGATTTTTTCCCCGGGTTTCCAGATTGGAGGGTTTGGGGAAAGGGAAATTTTTCCCTTTAAAAAGAGGACAATTGGCTTCTACCTCATTGGGTTTTTTTCCCTTTCCCCTGGATCAACACTTTAGCAACACTTTTTGCAAAATAGGGTGAAGTGGATTGACGTCTTGTCTTTTTCAAACTTTACAACTATGTAAAATATTAAACCGCCGCAAAAAATGGGGAACCCCGCACTCCTGCACAGGGGGCGGGACAGTAACCAGAAAAGAATAGCCAAAATCCGAGAATACAAAACACAACAGGGGGAAAAAAACCCGCTAGGACACCAAAAAAAAAATCACCAAACAAGGGCTGCGAGGGCAGGAAGCGGTTTAAAAAACCCCCGTACCCAGCCAGGGTAAAATTTTCAAATTGGGGGGTTTGGGAACCCCAGTATTTCCCTTTTCCCATTACTATAATCTTTTAAATTTTGGGGTTAGGGAATGGCCTTCCTAAGTTCCCAAAACGGTGGTGTTCAAAAACACATGTTTGAATTTTACCCCCCTAGATGTTAACGGGATTTATAAAAATTTCCAAAATTTAAAAAAATTTTTGACCCAAATTCAGCTGAATTTTCTTTCAAACCCTTTTTTCCCCCTTTTTTTTTCTGGCCTTTAAAAACCCTATTTGGTTTAAAAACCAAATAATTACCATTTTCCTTTTTGTAAAAACTCCATTTGGGGCATACAATTTATGCTTTTATGATAGAAACCCCAAAAAGTCAGTGGAAAGCCTTTTTTCCCCAATTAATAAGCCCTATTATAAAGGGATCCCTGTAGCTTTTAAAGCCCCCTGCCCCATTTGGGTCCTGCATAAGCTAACATGGGTGGGACCTTTTTGTATTTTGGGGTTCTTTCATTACAGGGGATATTCTTTCCCAAAGCTTGTACTCCCCCAAAAAGGGCATTGCCATGTTTCACAATTTCCTTTTAAAAGGGGTTTTTTCCACCCGTAAATTTTAAGTGGGAAGTTTGTAAATTAAAAAGTAAACATTTTTAAACCCTTTATCTTTTTAAAAAATTTTGGACTTTTTTTTTTTTTTTAGCTGCTCCCTTTTGTTATCCATTGTTTCACTCGTTCCAGGGGGGATGACCGGGTTTAAGCTTCTCAATCCTGGGCGCACTGAGGGGTAGGAAAATCACCTTCTTCCCCAGGCAGCTAAGATTTTTCTCTACCCCGGGGCTGTTTAAATTTTTATCCTGGCCTCTGTATTCCCTTTGTAAAAGTAGCACTCACAGTTCTACACATAAACAGACCTTTCTTTGACTAAAGAGAGGAAAAGGGCCCGGGGATGTCATTTTGCTGAGCACAAAGATATTTCAAACAAAAAAAGTCACACACCCCCCTTCTGAAACACCACAGAGCTGAAGAGCTGGGGGCAGGGGGGTTATGAAAAGAGAAATTTTTGGCAAACCCCCTTTTTCAATAATAGAAAAATTTTTAAGGTTTTTCTTTTAAAAGTTTTATTGGGAAAATTTTTAAATTTCATATTTGGAAAGTTTTATCTTCCAAAATTTTTGTATTATTTAAATTTTTTTAAACCTACCTCAAAAACTCATCATAGGAAATTTGGGGGAAAGGGTTACAGAGGGAGCAAAGACAAAACACTTTCTGGGGAAAAAAAATTTCCCCGGAAATTTAAAAGCAACCCCTCCCCACACACCAAAGTACAGTATAAAAATACTGAATAAATGTATAAATAAATTTTTAAAAAAAAAGTATCACATTTATTGTTTTTTCATTTCATTCCCAAAAATATTCTCAGCTTTTAGATTTTTGTAAGTCCCTGGGGGAGGGATGTGATTTAGTTGTTTGCTATATTAATCTAAAATTTTAAAAAAAATCCCTCATGCTTTTTTCACACATTTTTAACCCCCATAGTACATGTTGTTTTTTAAATGACTTTTGTTTCCCCCTTTTTTGGGTATTTTGGGGGAAACTCTTAAAAACTTTTTGGATTTGTTTTAGGTCTGAAAAAAGGGGTCAAAAAAAAAAAATCTGAAAAATGTTTGTTGAGCAGGGATGTTAAAACAATTTTTTTTCAGATCAATTTTTTTTTATCCCCTTTTTTGGACCCCAAAAAGGATCCCCAAAAAAAAAAATCTAACAATTGCATTGTGAATTTTCATTTTGGGTTTTAATGTAAAAAAAGCCTCTCCTTTTTAGACGAGTTCATGAGTGATGTTTGTTTACTTTCTTCTTTTTTAATGCGTTTTTTGGATCCATTTTAAGAAATTTAAATTCAATTCTTCTTGCGTTTTACACAATTTTAAAAAAATGGGGAAACGGGTTTTTAGCCGAAAAACTGATTTCCCCCAAAAGCAAACCCCTTACATTTGGGTACGTTTTGGATACCAAAAGCGCATTCGAAAAACGCATTGGCTTTAAATTTGTAGTGTAATACACTAAATCGGTTTTGGTATTATACTGAAACCACTCAACATTCTATAATAAACTATTTATCTAAAACATTTATAAATTAATTATTAAAAACTTCTATAAACACCAATTTTATACTAAAAAAAACAGCTTTTCTTTAATTCGAAACATATTAAAAATTGATTTATAAGATTTAACAAGATGTAAAATAATGAAAGCGCCCTCTATTGGATTTCCTCTTACATTACACCTAAAACATTTTCCACTCCAGGATACTAAAGTTCAAACAGTGCTTCTACATCAAATGAGACCGATTTAGTGTATTACATTAAAGATTCTACCTTTTCAAACTACAACCTCTGTGGAAGTTATCATTTGTGAATAGTCTCAAGCTCTGACATGGGCCACTCCCCTTTGGGACAGGGATGATCCTGTGACAACTTATTCATGGAAAAACTCCACTGCGTTTTCGAGGAACCCACCTGTGCGTTTTCTGCTGCGACTGCTCTGATAGACCTATGACAAGAGGATTACACAATCAGGCAATATGCCATAGAGTTTCGTACTCTTGCCTCAGAATTGTTGTGGAATAACGAGGGGCTTGTCGCCACGTTCTGGAAGGGCCTTGGATGAAGTCACTCAGAGATGACGGGAGGTCTCGAACAGGCAGCTCATCTTTTATCCTGCTCACATCTTTCCACCCACATAGAAATTCGGTTCACTGAAAGAAGGAGCTTTGCCAACTCATATCTCTTTATTACTGGTGGTCAAATCTTGTCAGAGATATCAAGGACTTTGTTGAATCTTGTGCCATGTGTTCCCGCAAAAAGTCCCCTTGTCTTAAGCCTGTTGGCCTTCTGCAACCTTTGCCTATACCGGATGTTCCTTGGACCTACATTGCCATGGTCTTAATCACTGATTTACTATCCTCGTGCCTCTGCCCATTCTTCCTTCTGCTACTCAATTGGCCAGCACTTCTTTCAACATATATTTTGTCTCCATGGAGTTCCCCAGCATATTGTCTCGGATCGAGAGATCCAATTTGTGTTGAAATTCTGGCATGCTCTCTGCTTTCATCTGTGGGTGAAACTGGATTTTTCTTCAGCATACTATCCACAAATGAATGGTCAGATTGAAAGGTTAAACTGGATTCTGGGTAACTACTTGCACCATTTTGTCTCTGCACGTAAAATGACTGGGCCAACTTTCTACCCTGTTCAGAATTCTCCAAATAACCACCTGATTTCTGATTCAGCCAGTACCTCACCCTTCTAAATAGCTTGTGCCCATCCTACTCCTTCTCCTCTACCTCTAAAAATCTCTTCTGACGTTCCTGCTGTGGCTGCTCAAGTCCATGACTTTATGTCTATCTGACTGCGATTTCTTTGAAGTTGAAGACATTCTGGCTGAGAAGACTATTATGCCGTGTTCACATGACTTATTCAAGCCGTAATTGTGGGCCGGATTTCGCCCGCAGTTACGGCTTGAATAAAGGGCGGGACGGGGGCGGGGGCGCGGCGGGGGAGCTGCTGCCGTCCCCATAGACAATGCATTATTTACGGCTCGTACGCGCCGTAAATAATGTGCATGTCCCTTTCTCCCCCCCGCGGCGGATTTGCCGAGCGGGGAGGAGCGACGGAATCCACAGTTCTCTATGAGAACTGTGGATTACCGTAATGACAGGGACGGATTGGAGCTGTACTGCAGCGCAAATCCGTCGCACAGTACGGCTCCAATCCGTCCCGTGTGAACATGGCCTTAGGGGGAAGCGGTACTGTCTTGTGGACTGGAAGGGATTTGGGCCAGAAGAACCAGGTGACAAAATACGGTCCTGGGAACTGGATGACAACTTTTTTACCGGGAACTTGTGCTAAAATTCCATTGGACCAATAAGAGGGGGAGAACTGAAGGAGAGTATTGTTATGAGTGCCCCTGTTGCCTGCACAGCGGTTCATGGGCGCAAGCGCAAAACCTTGTCCCTATATCTATACTCACCTCTTCTTGCTCCATGCGTCCCAGCTCCCTAGGGCACGCCCGCAGCAGCTCAGTCAAATTTAAAGGGCCAGCACGCTGGTGATTCGTTAATTGCTGGCCGCTGACTCTATTTAGCTATTAGCTTCCTCAATATCCTTGCCGTATCTATGTGCCTATATTGCCATACAGAAAGTCTTCCTTGCCTTTCTGCCTCTACCATGTATCTGACCTCCTGCCTTCATTCCTTGACCACACTTTGCCTGCCATCTGTCTTGACCTTCCTACCTGTCCCAGACCAGGAGCCTGCCATACTATTCTGTACCTCGCTACACCTCAGCCGCCACTGCAAGCAAGTTGCGTGAGGGTTAGCGACCTGGGGGTCTCCTGCTGCAGAAAATCCAAGCTGCCTTGCAGGAGCCCCTTACACCCTTCTCCCTAATGAATCCACTAACCAACAGTCCTAACAGTTGTACTGTATGTTGGGGTATGCCAAAATAAAAGGAAAAAAACTCACAAAAAACAAGCCCTCATCTGTTGCCAGAAAAAAAATATTGTTATATTTATTCTCAGAAAAGGTAGTAAACCATAATGAAATCTTTAAACATTTGAGGGCACATGTATGAAAACTATCTAGGTCTAAAACGCTCTTTGTTGACCATAGCAACCAATTAGAGCGCCCCTTTCATTTCATATAGTGCTCTGGAAAAATGAGAGGGGCGCTCTGATTGGTTGCTATGGGCAACAAAGAGAATTTTAGACCTAGACCTAGACTTGAATCAGTCTGACCCACAGATAAATATCATGTCATGTGGGAAACTATAAAAACAAACCCAAAAAAGAATGGCTCTATTTTATTTTTTCCATTCTAGAATTTTTGTTTCCAATGTCATTATATGGTCTGGGAACATTGAGTATTTTCAGCATGTTTTTAGCTGGCCCTTTGTTTGTTAATCACTGCCGCTCTGGATTGAATAATGGAAACACTGTGAAATAATATATTTTCTTGTATCATTCTCCTCAGTGTTACTAAGTCTTGTTACATAGTTACATAGGGCGACATGTATGAATCTCACCCCGTCGGAGCGTACGTTTTCACCAATTTTCCGGCGAAATTTGCGCCTCATGTATGTCGGCGCCGAGGTGCGTTCATACATGCCGTGTAAAGTCCGCTGCGCGCTTCGCCAGAGTGTGAGGCGCAGTGCGGGGACATAGGCGCAGTGCGGGACTGTGCCAAAGATTCGCCGTCCGAGGAGGTGCGCTCATACATGCAGTGAAAAGTTCACCGCGCCTCGCCAGTGTGTGGGACGCAGTGCGGGGACTTAGGCGCAGTGCGGGACTGCGCCGAACTTGTATTCCAGTTCGAGACAAGCTGGAAAACAGCGAAAATTCATTAAACATGTCCGTGTGGCATGGAGTATGAATCAAAAAATCGCCTTTATTAGGTGTAAAACATTATCAGAAAAAGAGCTCAAACCTACTAAAAAAAGACATAAATAAAATCACTTTCCAAAAATCAAGAACGGCGCTACATCGGGAATTTGGATATTGGAATAAAAAATTCTGTAAGCTCTTCTCATTGGTCGGCAGAAGCCAGCCAATCAGAATAGGAGCGACAGGGACCCATTATAACCTATGGAGAAGTATTGACCAATCAAAATCAAGGGCGGGACAGTTCAAAATACAGTAACAAGGCAGAAAAGAGCTGATTGGTTGAACTAGCGGGGGCTTGGCAATCCTGGCCAATCAGAATAGGAGCGACAGGGACCCATTCTAACCTATGGAGAAGTATGAACCAATCAAATTCAAAGGCAGGACAGTTCAAAATACAGTAAAAGTACAGAAAAGAGCTGATTGGTTGAGCTAGCGGGGGCTTGGCTATCTCGGCCAATCAGAGCGCGAGCTACTTGTCCCATTGTAGTCGATGGAGAGATCGGCATGGAGTATGATTACAAAAATAATTTTTATTAGGTGTAAAATATTATCTGAAAAAGAGCTGAAACCTTCTATAAACATACATCAATCAAATCCCTAACAACGCGTTTGTCCCCGAGATTTGCCGGGAAATACAGTAATTCAAATTCTTTAAGCTCTTCTCATTGGTCGGCAAAAAACAGCCAATCAGAATAGGAGCGGCAGGGAACCATTATTACCTATGGAGTAGTATGGACCAATCAAATGAAAAGGCGGACAGTTCAAAATACAGTAAAAAAGGCAGAAATGAGCTGATTGGTTGAGCCCAGGCGGCAGATATGAATCCACCAATCATATGTAGTGCGTCTATTTCGAAAAAAAAAAATGTAATTCAATAAATTCATTTTTATTTCTTTATTTTCGTTACACCCATACTATTGATCAGTGGCTAAAAAAAATAAAAAAATAAAATTGAATTTATTGAATAAATATTTTTTTTTCGTTACCACCATATTATTGTTAATTTTATATACAGATTGGTACAACTTCGGGAGTATTATCATTTTATTTCGGGCATGTACAGTTTTATTTTAGATCGCATTAGAAAACCCATAAGAACGTCGCTCGCTCTCCCATTGGTCCAAATAACCGCGCCTCTTTTAACATAGCCAATCACAAACAGAGCTCGCTCTGCAGTTCTTTTCCCCATAGAACTCTATGAGAAGGTAGTTCAGCCGCTGATTGGCTAAGCTGGACGAGCCCCTCTTCTCCCAACCAATCACAGTACTAGAATATTTCCCATAGACAGTAATAACTTTTAGGGCACCCTTCTATCGCACCCTTCTTTCTCCATTCAAAATAGACGCACTACATCTGATTGGTGGATTCATATCTGCCGCCTGGGCTCAACCAATCAGCTCTTTTCTGCATTTTTACTGTATTTTGAACTGTCCCGCCTTTGAATTTGATTGGTCAATACTTCTCCATAGGTTAGAATGGGTCCCTGTCGCTCCTATTCTGATTGGCCAGGATTGCCAAGCCCCCGCTAGCTCAACCAATCAGCTCTTTTCTGCATTTTTACTGTATTTTGAACTGTCCCGCCTTTGAATTTGATTGGTCCATACTTCTCCATAGGTTTTAATGGGTCACTGTCACTCCTATTCTGATTGGCTGGTTTCTGCCGACCAATGAGAATAGCTTACAGAATTTGAATTACTGTATTTCCCGGCAATTTCCAAGATCCTAATTCCTGATGTTGCACCGTTCTAGATTTTTGGAAAGTGATTTTTTATTTTAATTTTTTTTTTTTAAGGTTTGAGCTCTTTTTATGAGAATGTTTTACACCTAATAAAAGCCATTTTTTTTTTTATTCATACTTAATGCCGCACGGCGCTGAGCGCCGAGATTTCTTTTGCGATCTTCTATATGTTTCCTCTCATGTTCCGTTCTCGCTTCACTTCGCCTCCGCCGGATCATTTAGACCAGAATCTTCCAGGTCTGCCTGTGGGAGCTGGCGAGCGCTGCAATGCGCCACACTTTGCCGACCCACGATCGTACATGCCTCGGAGTTTTCGAACGCGCCGCGTCCCGCCCCAGGACACCCACACCGCGCCCATTACACGCCCCTTCATGCGAGGCGCAGCCGAAAGTGGCGAGGGCTGTGCCTAACATCGCATCCCTGCATCCGACAGGGGATTCGGGCCGTTGAGGCGCAGAATACGCCAGAAAACAGGCGCAAATCCCGATCATACATGTCGTCCATAATTTGTAAGGTCGAAAAAAGACAAGACGTCCATCCAATTCAGCCTATTTTGCTAAAGTTTTGATCCAGAGGAAGGCAAAAAACCCCAATGAGGTAGAAGCCAATTGTCCTCATTTTAGGGAAATAATTCCTTCCCGACTCCAATCAGAAAAATCCCTGGATCAACGACCCCTCTCCAGAATCCTAGTCACTATAACTTGTTATATTACATCTAGAAATGTATCCAGACCCCTCTCCAGAATCCTAGTAACTATAACTTGTTATATTTTTACACTCCAGAAATGCATCCAAACCCTTTTTGAACTATGTTATTGAATTCACCAGGACAAGTTCCTCTGGCAGAGAGTTCCACAGTCTCACTGCTCTAACAGTAAAGAATCCCTTTCTATGTTTATGTAGAAACTTTCTTTCCTCAAGACATAGAGGATGCCCCCTTGTACTAGATACAGTCCTGGGTATAAATAAATCTTGAGATAGATCTCTATATGGACCTTTAATGTATTTAAACATATTTATTATCTCCCCCAAAGCCATCTCGTCTCTAAACTAAATAACCCTAATCTTTCTGGGTATTGCAGTCCACCCAGTCCTTTTATGATTCTTGTTGCCTGCCTTTGTACCTGTTCCAGCTCTACAATGTCTTTCCAGGGCATGGGTGCCCAAAACTGTACACAATATTTCATGTGTGGTCTAACCAGTGACTTATATAATGGGAGAATAATGTTCTCATCATGTGCATTTATGCCCCTTTTAATACACCCCATAATCCTATTTGCTTTGGCAGCTGCTGCCTGACACTGGTTGCTACAATTAAGTTTACTGTCCACCAGGATTCCCAAGTCCTTCTCCATGTCACTTTTACCCAGTGTTTTTCCATTTAACATGTAATTATGTAATGGATTTCTCTTCCCCATGTGCATAACCTTGCATTTATCTGTGTTAAACCTCATCTGCCATTTCTCTGCCCAGGCCTCCAACTTATTCAGATCCCTTTGTAGTAACACATTGTCATGGGGGTCGCGGGCGCCGCTACTCCCCGCGGCCGCCCTCCTGCCCGCAAGGGGTCTGGCCGCGACCATCCCCCTGCTGCTCGGTCCCCCGCCAGCTCACTTACCCGCCCACGCTCCGGTGCACGCTGATCCTGCCTGTTCCGGCCGCCTCGCGCGTACCTGCTGCTTAGGGCGCACGCCTGACAGCTTCTCTGGATTTAAAGGGCCAGCGTCCCGGTAATTGGTCTATTGCCGGGCGCTGGTTCTATTTAAGGAACATGCCCCCAGCACTCTTTGACAGTTCGTTGGTGTGCGTTCAGTGTCTTTAGAGAGTATTGGAGTTCCGTATTGATTACCCGTGTACCAGTCCGTTCCGCTACGTTTCCTGACCATGCCTGTTTGCCGCCTCCTGACCGTCTGCCTGTCTTCTGACCACGAACCTCTGCCACCTACCCTTACCTTCGCCTGTCCCCCGACTACGTCTCTGGATCACGATTCTGTACCTCGCAGTACCCCGGCCGCCATCGCAAGCATGGCGGCCGGGTGATAGATAGCATAAATGCTTCTTTAGGGATTTCCACGTAATGTATTGCCCTTTTTGCAGTAGTGTGCCGCTGGCAGTGGTGTGCGTGTGTACATGTATATATATTAATGTGTGCCGCAGCCCTGCCAGTGGCACCCAGGTTTGCATAGTTTTTTCAGAAGTCTTTTTTTGGTGCAGAACCATACGTTATATTTGGTGTATATTGATTTTAACCTATATGGGGAGGAAAGGGTGCCTCCATTTTGATTTTCTGCACCTGCCCACTCTTACAAGCGGTCATAAGAGGTGCAGCTTGCAGGTTGGGTTTTTTATTTTATTTTTTTCTCTCTGGATAAAGAGGTCGGTTTGACCCAGTGAAGCCGGGATGTGGCTCTATTGAGAGGTAAAAGATAGTGTAGGACTTGCCTATTTGAGATCCCGTTGAAAGTCGTGTGCAGCTTAAACATCTTTTGATCAAATTATGTGAACCGAGAATCTCAAAGTTTTTTCATGTGTGATAGATAGCATAAATGCTTCTTTAGGGATTTCCACGTAATGTATTGCCCATCGCAAGCGTCACATCAGGGGTAGCGACCTGGTAGCCTCACGCTGCAGCAAGTCCATCCTGCATGGCGGCGGGCTCTGGTGAACACCGGGGGCTACTTAGACTCTGCTTCCTGGCGTGGCTTAACTATCATCGCTTGCGGTGGTCCAGTGAATCCACCTCTGTGTTACAGTACGAACTGGCCATGGATTCCGCCAGGCCGACCTCCGGGATGTCACAATGGCTGTCGCCCAGCAGAGTCAAAGTATTGACCAGCTAGCGGCCATGATGCAGAACCTTGCGGCCCGTCTACCTCCACCTGCCGCCGCTGCCGCACCTGCAACCGTTGCTCCGGCATCCATTGCTCTACCTGCTCCGGCTTCTGGACCCTCTCTGCATCTGCCGCTCCCCTCACGCTACGATGGAGACCCCAAGAAATGCCGTGGGTTCATCAGCCAGTGCTCCATCCACCTTGAGATGATGGGACATAAATTTCCCACAGAGCGCGCCAAGGTGGCTTTCATTATCAGCCTCTTGTCTGGAGAAGCCTTGGCTTGGGCCATGCCACTGTGGGATCGAGGGGATCTGACAGCCGACCTCCAAACCTTCCTCCAGGGGTTCCGCACTGTCTTTGAGGAACCTGGTCGTACTTCTTCGGCTACCGCAGCATTGCTCCGCTTCGTCAGCGCGTCACCACAGTCAGTCAGTATAGTTCCGCACTCTCGCTTCAGAGCTGGATTGGAACAACGAAGCTTTGGTGGTGACTTTCTGGCAAGGTCTCTCTGGACGAAATAAGGATGAGCTCGCCGGTCGGGATCTACCAAGCTTTCGTTGGATGACTTAATCCACTTAGCCACCCAAATCGATATTCGGTTCGCCGAAAGTCAACAAGAGCTCCGCCTTCAACGGGAGGTCGTCCGTCCTCGCCGTCTACCCCGCTTGGCCCATTTTCCAGCGACCACCTCTTCCTCCTTCGACGGTTCCCGAAGAAGAACCTATGCAGGTCGAGAGAACCCACTTGTCCCAGTAGGAATGTTCACAGCGTCATCTGAAGCAGCAGTGTTTCTATTGTGGCCATTCTGGCCATTTTATTGGGGACTGTCCGGTGCGCCCGGGAAACTCCCGCACCTAGGGCTCGTTGGAGAGGCGACCCTAGGCGTCAGAGCGGCCTCTCCCCGTCTGACCATGCCGTTTTAGTTGGTGTTTCACCGGACAGCACCTTTCAGGCCACCGCGTTTATTGATTCTGGATCTGCAGGAAATTTCGTAAGCCACGAACTTGTGACCAGGTTTCGTCCCCCAGTGACTCCGTTGCAGAATCCTATGTTTGTCTCCTCGGTCAGTGGCGAATGCCTTAAGGACGCTATCCGCGTCCGCACTGCTCCCCTCATTTTGCAGATTGGGGCTCTTCACAAGGAGACTCTGCAGCTTCTTGTCCTGCCTCGATCCTCCTCTGAAATCCTTCTGGGCCTCCCGTGGTTGCAAGACCATACCCGACCTTGGACTGGAGCACAGGTGAAGTCATTCGTTGGGGTTCCACGTGTCTCTCACGTTGCCTGTCGAAACCGCAACCTGCTCCTCGGACCGTCTCTCGGAAATCTACTAAGCCTCCACCAGGCCTGCCTACGCCTTACTAGGACTTTGCCAACGTCTTTTCGGAAAGACAGGCCGAAACCCTTCCTCCACAGCGATCTTATGATTGCCCCATTGATCTGCAACCTGGCTATACTCCTCCCCAGGGCCGGGTCTAGCCCCTCTCCGTCCCAGAGACTAAGGCGATGTCAGAATATATCATGGAGAACCTCCGTAAAGGCTTCATCCGTAAGTCCTCTTCTCCAGCAGGAGCCGGCTTCTTTGTCGTGGAGAAAAAGATGGGTCTCTCCGGCCCTGCATCGACTATTGGGGCTTATATAAAATTACGGTAAAGAACCGCTACCCTCTGCCCTTGATATCAGAACTTTTCGACCGCCTGCGTGGCGCAAGAATCTTTTCCAAGCTGGATCTTCGCGGTGCTTATAACCTGATTCGCATTCGAGAAGGCGATGAGTGGAAAACGGCGTTTAATACGCGGGATGGCCACTTCGAGTATCTTGTTATGCCATTCGGTCTCTGCAACGCTCCTGCTGTGTTTCAGAACTTTGTCAATGAGATCTTCCGGGACCTACTCTACGTCTGTGTTATTGTTTACTTGGATGATATTCTAATTTTTCTCCTGATCTCGAGACGCATCGCCACAACGTCCGCCAGGTCCTCAGGCGACTCCGCACCCATCAGCTTTTTGCCAAACCGGAGAAGTGTCTCTTTGAGTGTACCAGCTTACCCCTCTTAGGGTACATCGTTTCTGACAAGGGTCTCCGGATGGATTCTTCAAAACTCTCCTCAGTTTAACAGTGGCCACAACCGGTGGGCCTTCGGGCCATTCAACATTTTTTGGGATTCGCCATTTATAATAGACAATTTATCACACAATTCTCTACGCTGGTGGCTCCCTTGGTGGCTCTAACTAAGAAAAACGCCAATCCCAAATCCTGGCCCGGACTCTAACCGCCCATTTATTCTGCAAGTGGACGCGTCTTCTGTGGGTGCCGGGTGCTGTCCTCCTGCAGAGATCCTCCTCAGGTAAACTGCATCCTTGTAGGTGTTTCTCCAAACCTTTCTCTCCTGCCGACAAGAATTCTACTGTTGGGGATCGCGAGTTACTGGCCATCAAGTGGGCTCTCGAAGAATGGCGTCACCTGCTGGAGGGGGCTCGCCACCCTTTTAAGATCTTCACCGACCATAAAAACCTCCTATATCTTCAGTCGGCGCAACGCCTGAATCCTCGACAAGCCAGGGGGTCGCTCTTTTTTTGCCCGTTTTTACTTCCTTCTACATTTTCGGCCAGCCGGGAAAAACGTCAAAGCTGATCCTCTATCTCGTTCTTCAGATACGGTGGGTCTTGAGTCTCCTCCACAGCACATAGTCCCCCCAGAACGACTCGTCTTGGCTGCCCCCATGGATCTTCAACACTTACCTCCTGGGAAGACGTATGTACGTCCTGCCTTGCGGCCTAGAATCCTGAAGCAGGGACATTCTTCTCGTACAGCTAGGCATCCAGGAGTCCATAGATCTCTACAACTGGTCTCCCGTTACTACTGGTGGCCCACCTTCACTCAAGATGTCAGGGACTTTGTTCTGGCCTGCACCTCCTGTGCCTCGTAATAAGGTCCCTCGTCTCAAACCTGCTGGCCTTCTTCAGCCTCTCCCTGTGCCGGAAAAACCCTGGACCCATGTAGCCATGGACTTTGTTACAGATCTCCTGCCCTCATCTGGAAACACGGTCTTCTGGGTGGTGACCGATCGTTTCTCCAAGATGGCTCACTTTATCCCTCTGCCTGGGTTACCCTCTGCCCCCCAGCTGGCCCAACATTTTTTCAGTCATGTTTTCCGTTTGCACGGTCTCCCTTTGCAAACGGTCAATTGCAGGTGCAGCTAGACATCTCATCGGCATACCACCCTCAGACTAATGGTCAGGTAGAGAGGGTTCACCAGGTTCTGGGTACCTACCTGCGGCATTTTGTGTCCGCTCGTCATGATAACTAGTCCGATCTTCTCCCCTGGACAGAGTTTTCCTATAACTCTTTAGATTCGGAATCCGCTGGGGCCTCCCCTTTTTTGTCGTCTTTGGGTTACATCCCCGCCCGCCTCTCCCTCTAGCTACCTCGTGTCATGTCCCTGCCGTGGATGCCCAAGTAAAGGACATCAAGGCTCTCTGGCAGCTCACACGACAGGCCCTGCTACGGGCTTCGGCTCGCACCAAACTTCATGCTGACAGGTATCGTAGGTCCCCGCCCCTATTTGAGCCAGGCGATAGGGTTTGGTTGTCCACCAAGTACATCCGCTTCAAGGTGCCCTGTTACAAGTTAGGCCCTAAATACTTGGGTCCTTTTGTGGTGCTTCGGCGTCTGAACCCAGTATCCTACAAGCTCCGCTTGCCTCCTACCCTGCGTATCCCGAACGCCTTCCATGTCTCTCTCCTCAAGCCGGTGGTGCTAAACCGCTTCTCCCATAGATCTGTCTCGCCTTCTACTGTGACCAACTCTGATAACATCTTTGAGGTCAAGGAGGTGCTGGCGGAGAAGCGGGGGGGGGGCGTTTTTTTCTTATTGACTGGAAGCAGTTCAGTCCGAGGCGCGTATTGCGTGGAGACCCTGAGGCCACTCTGCGTCTCCTAATCTACACTCGTAGTTTTTCCAAATAAAAGAGGGGGAGACCTAAGGTGGTAACTGGTCATGGGTGTCGCGGGTAGCCGCGCTTCTCGCCGCTTCCTCATCCCGCGGCCGCCTCCCATGCCCGCAGGGGGTCCGTGCAGGGTGCCCGGCGGCTGCCCGCTATCATCCCCCTGCTGCCTGGGTCGCCCGGCGCCAGGCTCACTTACCTTCCACACTCCGGGTTCATGCAGATCCTGCCTTCCCAGCCGCCAGCGAGCGGAACCCGCTGCTAAGGCGCGTCAGCGTGACAGTTCTCATGGATTTAAAGAGCCAGCCACCCGGTAAATTTGGTCTATTGCTGGGCGCTGTTTCAATTTAAGGAACACGCACTCCATCATTCTCTGCCATTCGGAAGGTGTGCTTTCAGTGTCTTTAGAGACTTGTTTGGAGTTCCGTATTGATTAACCCGTGTACTCAGGTTCCGTTCCGCTACGTTTCTGACCTTGCCTCTTGCCGCCAGGGCCTGACTCTGACCGTCTGCTTCTCTGACCACGACCTCTACCGACTGCCCTACCATCTGCCTTTCCCTGACTACATCTCTGGATTACATTCTGTACCTCGAGCAGTGACCCCTCCGCCATCGTACAAGCAAGTCACGTCAGGTGTAGCGACTGGTAGCCACACGCCACAGCAAGTCCATCCCCGTCCCGCTTTGCGGCTTGCATCTGGTGAACACCAGGGGCTACTTAGACTCCACTCCCTGGTGTGGCTTAACTAGCAACGAGTGCTTGCGTGGTCCAGCGAATCCACCCATCTGTGTTTACATCACATTATCCTCTATTGTGTTTGAATCTTACAGAGCTTAGTATCATCCTGCAAAGATCAATTTATTCTACTGTGCAATCCATTGTGTTTAGCTTCATGTAATGAAAATGTTAAAGAGAAGGGCCCAAAACTGACCCCTGAGTATCCACTATTAACAGGTGTTCCAGTCTGAGTATGCACCTATAATTACCACCCTTTGTTTTTCTATCACTGTTGCCAGTTGCTTACCCCCATTTTGCACACATTTTTCCCCCTAGTCCAAGCATTCCTCATTTTACTTACTAACCTTCTTAAATTTGGCACATTATCAAATGCTTTAGAAAAATCTAGTATAAGATGACAACCAATGCCCTCACCCTGATCAGTCTAGAACTAACTTCATCATAGAAGCAGATGAGATTACTTTGACAAGACCGATCCATCATAACCCATGCTGGGAACGGCGATATACATTTTATTTTCAGTGAATACTCCAGATAGCATCTCTTAGTAAACCTTAAAACATTTTAACCACAACAGAGTGGGTAAACTTACCGGGCGCCCCCCCCCCCCCCCTGTAGTTTTCCCAGAAATCCCTTTATTGACTCCTTTTTGTAATATTGCACCACATTTGCTATGAGCCAATCCTTGTGGACATAACCCTGTTATGAACAGTCCACATAAATATTAAGAATAGGCCAATCTTATGGACATTACTTATCTCCCTGTATGAACATGTTGTGGTGTATGCCATCAGGACCTGGGATTTGCTATATTAATGTTCTTAAGGGACCTGGAGCTGCCCTCCTATCCGTGGTTTAGACATAAACATTTAAGTTGGAGTTTACCTCATCCCTCTGCGTCATAACAGAAAGGTCTCCCTCCTCCGGTAAATAACTAGTGGAGAACAAATTGCTTAAATAGTTATCTATTTTATCATCGCCCTCGTACAGTCTCCTCCTTAATACTTTTTGAAAGGGCCAACAGTTTATCGTATTTAATTATTTTATAACTTTTATATAATGAAAAAATATTTGGGGTTAGAGTAATATGTCTTTCATGGACTCCAGTTTTGCTGCCTTTACATAAATATAAGTATTAATTAATATTATTATATAGCAATTGTTGGTTTTCTATGGATTTATATTATTACAATGAAAGACGCGTCAATCGAATATATGTAAACTACATATAAATGAGTCACCTCTTGACAATCTCAATCAGATCCCATTCTTTTCTAGCTGGCTCAGAAGACACTCCTCACACAGCATCATTGAACTTTGTCAGTCCAATATTTAGAGAAAAAGTTACACTGATGTATCAATGAAAATTGTTGTTAGTGATATATGACTGAGATCAGCACTCTATCAGCAACTTAGCTCTAGATAAGCAACTGAAATAAATCAACTGCAATTTCTTGTATTATTTGAACATTTTCATAGTTCATTATTTTTATTGTTGTGAATTTGTTATAACAATTTAACTATTGTGTTTTCCAGCTGTACACCAAAATTTTATCCAAATGCTGGGCTAGACTCAAACTTTTGTCGAAATCCAGATGGCGATCCAAATGGCCCCTGGTGTTATACTACAGATCCAAACCAACGCTTTGAATATTGCAACATTTCACAATGTGAAGGTCAGAAGGAATGTGTGTTTCCTAATAGGATAATTAAAGGATGATACTTACGTCATGATGCAAGTGAGCTGGTTCTGTTTATTTATCTCCCACGTTGTTGATGGGACTGGAGGTTCCTAGCTTTTTGAGGTCTGTTATAACCAGATTTCTACCAAGGCCTAGGTCCACTTTTTTTCTATAACTAAGTTATGATGTCTGAAACTAGGGCTTGCACAGCTTCAGTGGCCAAAGGTTCAATTGAGGGTACATATAGTTGGTAACGTTATTTTGTATAGTTAATATCACAGCTTTTCAGGTTATCTGTTCTTAGATCACAACAAAAGCCATTCAAAAGCATTGAAATGATTGACATAACTTAATTATGATGTTAAATCAAGGTTGCAATTTGCTACATCTGTGCCTGATATATTAATGTATAAAATAAATAATTATATGCTTCATAAAGTAGTAATAACTAAATACCCAAACAGTGAATTTATGTATCGTCTTACACATTATGCCCTCCACTGTAATAATGTCACTCATTAAGTTAAGAAGATCACAGATGTTTGAAATTGAAGGGAGCAGGTGTCTAAAATTGTTTATTATCAGCACTCAAACTGTCCCACCAAACATGTCAGTGGAAGTTCAAACAAAGGGCACCTCAATGGCAAATTAACTGTCTGATGATCTGCAGAAAAAAAAGATTGAACTTACATAAAGAGGTCTAGAGGTATAAAAGATTTCCAAGAAACTTTTGTAAACTGAGCTCAGCACAGTGGCCAAGACCATACAGCAATTTAAAAAGGCAGGTTCAACTCAGAAAAGGTATTGCTATGGTCGACCAAAGAGCATGAGTGCACATACTCGGCGTTATATCCATAGATTATCTTTCTAAATTAGGCATTTGAATGCTGCCAGCATTGCTGCAGAGGTTAAAGGGGTGGGGTTCAACCTATCATTACTCAGACCATACACCACACACTGCATCAAATTGTTCTGCATGGTTGTCGTCCCAGAAGGAAGCCTCTTCTAAAGACGATCCACAAGAAAGCCTGCAGTTTGCTGAAGACAAGCAGACTAAGGACATAGATTACTGGAACCATATTCTGTAGTATGATGAGACAAAGATAAATTTATTTGGTTCAGATGGTGTTAATAGGTGGGAGCAGCACCCATGGTGATGAGAACAAAGATGAAGTGTGTACAATGCCATACTCTCAAGCATGGTGGTGGATGTCATGATTTGTGGCTTGCATGAGTGCTGGCTAGTGTGGGGAGCTGGAGTTCATTGAGGGAACAATGAATGCCAACATGTTCTGTGACATATTGAAGCAGAGCATGATCCCCTTCCTTTGGAAACTGGGCCACAGGGCAGTATGTCAACATGATAACAACCCTAAATGCACCGCTAATCCCACCTCTGCCTCGCTAAAGAAAATGGGGGTGAAATTGCTGGACTGGCGAAGCATTTTTCCCTACCCTAAGTCCATTTCGGGCATCCTCAAATGGAAGGTGGCGAAGCACAGGGTCTCTATCATCGACCAGCTTCATAGAGGAGTGAAAGAAGAATAGAGTGACAACATGTGAAGCTCTATTGAACTCCATTTGCCCAAGTAGAGTTAAGACAGAGTAGCAAATAATGGTACATATCCTACAGGATCTGTAGGGGAGCTACAGTTTAATTAGTGAATAACCAAGGAATGCCAACCATGAGTGTGGACAAAACTTGAAACAACATGAACCCTTTCTTCGGAAACTGTGCCGCAGGGCAGTATTCCAACATGATAATGACTCCAAACATACCTCCAAGACGACCACTGCCTTGATAAAGAAAATAAAGGTAAAGGTGCGGGACTGTGGACCAATTATGTTTCCATACAATAAACTATTGGATCATCTGTAGTAGGCATGCGTCAAATGGAAGGTGGAGGAGAGTCGCAAGTTCTTTACCTCCCATGCAGCACCGTGAATGTCATCATGGAGAAGTGGAAGAAGATTTCATTGCTGCAACTTGTGAACTCCAGTGAACACCCCTGGCAAAGAGTTAAGTCAGGTGGCCATCCCCTAATATAGACACTTTGGCTACATCTGTTCATATCATTTAGGGGTTGTACTCACTTTTTGCTACCAGGTTTAGAAACAGTGAATGTGCAGTGTTGTCAGGGACAGGTCGGTGCCCATTTCAAGTCGATGGCCTGACTATGAGCGTATTCTTGATGTTGCACTCCACCTAGGTTTACGCAAGGTCAACGGTATACTTTCACAGTTAACCCCTGCCACACGGGCACCGGAGACCCAGGAAGGGCAGAGGAAACCACCCCACCCACGACCCAGAACAGCTGGATAGATACTGTTTACATGGATGAAACAGAACTCTGCCAGCCCGGTAGCATGCCACAATTTTACCTCGTTATATTAGCCAGGTCCGTTTTACAGACTTATAATAAAGCCAGGACCTGCCTTTGTAGCGATAATTGTATTTAGAGACCGAGGAGAAAAACAGATACATGGGATCAAGGCGATCACGACAATAAACCAGCTCAAGATCAAAGTTTAAATATTTAATCGTCTTGTGACAGACGATACATACATAGGGATATGACTATACATACACTGGTCCGAGGTGCAAATACAGATATAGGTACAGACAAAGAGGCAGCAATATGTGTCTACTAACCATAATTATAGCGGAGCGGGCCCGATATGGAGGGTATGAATGTGCCAACCTTAGTCCTCGAGTGTATGCCTCTGCATTCTGGTGCATGTACACCCCTCCAAAATAGACAACACTGGGTCAGGTGTGGTCTTCACTTTAATTGTACTGGAACATCCCATGTGATACCCCTGTCACATTCTGTCACACCCCTGGGATGGTCTACATGCTCCTCCCTTCAGGAACATGCTGTTCCTAGCTTTGGACACTAAACTGACTATATCACGGCAGGGCAATGGCACAGTTTCATGCTTCTGGTACCATCAGAATTGAGTGGGTCCAAACTATGACTGGATACCAAGCACTGGTTCGCTGTTCTGTTCCTGGTACCAGTTATCCGTTTCTCCCTGCCCGTGGCTCCTACAAACACGGAAGTGACAACTATGTGTGTGGAATGCTTCATATTTAAAAATATGAAACTGGGGTGTGCCTGGGGTATCTACTGTCACTGGTCCCTCTCTTTGATGCTCTGCCTCTCAGAGCACATGTCCACCCTTGCCCTAGCCAAGGTGCTAAAGAGATTACTGAGGACCCTTTGAGATGATGAGTGCCTATTGTTTTTTGTTAATATTGCGTGCTTCCTCCAAATGACGTGAAGAGCATATGGAGAAGATTAGGTGAAGTCCTGAATATCCAATAACTGAGTGAATATTTTGATGAATTAACAAGAGCTGGAGGCGGGATGGTGACTATTTTTACATGATCCCACAGCAGTGTGTTGAGTTTATTTTGAGGTGCCCACATACATAAACTTTACACAAAACATACATTACATTGTAATCAAATTAGTCCATATGTTATATGTTTTGAAAAAACGTTGATATTCTTATATCACATAGAGTTTTGATTCAAAAAATGCATAAGTCACCCCCGGCTCACCAACGGTATCTCCAAGCGGGTGGGGCCCTACTCTATTTTTAACCTCTCACTAGAGTCAAATTCAGACTTCTCCCATATGGGTCAACAGCCCCTCCATAATCCAGAGAAGAAAAATAAAAAAAATGTCACCGACCTGCAATGCATACTTGGCACTGATATAACAGACCTTGTAGGAGTGGGCGGCATGGCAAGAGAACCAAAATGAGGCAATCCATTTCCTCCCTCTATAGTTTAAAAGCAATAATATGCCAATATACAACCGTATAGGTTCCTGCACAAAAAACAGAATTCTGAAAAACTACAATGATGAACCTAGTGTGCCACTGGCATGGGTTGCGGCAATATATAATATATAATAAATATATATCTAATAATATAAAAATACGTATATATAATATATATACTAGATTTATATAAAAAGAAATATATATATATAATATATATATGGCAAAAATTGCATTTAAAAACATATATGGTATGAATGGATGCCACCCATTTGTCTCGTTGCAACCCCGCCCACCTCCACAGGTTGTTATAAACAATGCAGTATGCATGCAAGCGGTGCTTTTTTTATTTTATCTCTCTGGATTATGGAGGCTGTTGACCCAATGAGAAGTCTGAATTTGACTCTAGGTGAGAGGTAAAAATAGAGTAGGACCACCCGCCTTGAGATCCGTTTGGTAGCCGGGGTGGCTTAAGCATTTTTTGATCAAAAAATGTGTACTAAGATTCTCAAAGTTTTTTTCATATATTGTAGATAGCATAAACGCTTATGTGTTCGCAGAGTTGTCCCATAAAAAACAATATTTACAAAAGCGTGATGGGTGTACTCACTTTTGTGAGACTGTGTATATATATACATATATATATATATATATATATATATATATATATATATATAAAAATTTATATTATGGCAGATAGTCGCCGTTTTTTGCCACTAGGTGGAGTTATGAGTCATACAAGCAACACGCCACCAAGAGTACCTTGGCTTGGTGGGATAGGAGCCAGCCGTATGTATTGTCGGCCACATTATGTGGTTGGCGGACGTTTATTTTGGTTATTCTGGGTCGGCTTTTATCGGGAGTAGACAATGTGTCGGGTGGGGGTCTACTTCCCGTGTTCCAAACTAGGTTTTGGATAGGTCTCTGGATTCCTATTAAAGGCCTGGGCCTGCAGCTGTACCGGGGGTGTGGTTCGCTTCCTGGAAGTAGAGCGATGGAGAAGCTCTTGCCCCAGAGGCTTGCAGGTGGCTGACCTCTTGAAGCTACCAGTGTAGGCTGGTAGAACGGACTGTTCTGACTGGACATTTGGTCCAGACCCCATATAGAGAGGGAATCTGCATTTGCAGTAAGTGGCCAGAGATCACTATCTGACATGAAATCAGAATAAACCTTATCTGTTATAGGTCAATTAGGATTGTCAAAATTATTTACATTCGCACACAAGTGCAGAATAATGAGAGAGAGAATTTTTAAAGGCATTTTTATTACTTTATGCAAAGTTAAAAGTTTACATACACTAGGATTACTATGCCTTTAAACAATTTGGGACAGCCCATATGATGAAGTCATGTATTTGGAAGATTCTGATACGTTTTATGGCAACATCTGAGTTAATTAGAGACACACCTTTGGATGTTTTTTTATTGCACATCAAAAACTGCACTGTTTCTGTGTGTAATATCATGGGTAAGTCTAAAGAAATCAGCCAACGTATCAGGAAGAGTGTCAGGAATTGTGGACTTGCACAAGTCAGGAATCATCCTTGGGTGCAATTTCCAGATACCTGAAGGTGTCTCATTTATCTGTACAAACAATTATACACAAGTACAAACAAGATGGGAATGTCCAGCCATCATTCTGCTCAGGAAGGAGACGGGTTCTGTGTCTCAGAGATGATCGTGCTTTGGTCCGACATTTGCATATCAATCCAAGAAAAAAAGCAAAACACCTTGCGAAAAATGCTGGCGGAAGCGGGTTTAAGATTTGTGTCATATCCAAAGTGAAAAGAGTACTGTATCAACATGGGCTGGAAGGCTACTCTGCCAGGAAAAGCCATTAGTCCAAAAGAAGCATATAAATGCCAGATTAATATTTGCAAATTCACCTAGGAACAAAGACCTACACCTTTGAGACATGTCCTGTGATCTGACGAAACTAAAATGTAACTGTTTGGCCATAATGACTATCGTTACATTTGGAGTAACAAGGGAGAAGCTTGAAAGCCTAAGAACACCATCCCAACTGTGAAACACGGGGGTGGCAGCGTCATTTTGTGGGGTTTTTGTTTTTTTTGCTGCAGGAGGGACTGATGCACTTCACAAAATAGATGGCATCATGATGAAAGAAGATTATGTGGCAATACTGAAGCAACATCTGAAGATATCAGCCAGTAAGTTTAAGCTTGGGCGGAAATAGGTCTTCCTAATGGAAATTTACCTGAAGCATACTGCTAAGCAGGTTACAAAGTGGTTTAAGGATAACCAAGTCAATGTTTTGGAGTGGCCATCACAAGGCCCTGATCCCAATCCTATTGAAAATTTATGGGCAAAGCTGAAAAGGCGTGAGCAAGGCGACCTACAAACATGGCTCAGTTACATCAGTTCTGTCAGGAGGAATGGGCCGAAATATAGGTTGCTCAAGGTTGTTGCTTTGTTTTTAGGAATTTCAGTTGGATCTCAAAAGTGGATTGCACCTTTTGTAAAACTTGTTCTGCAGTCATTTTGTACAATTTAAGCCAGGAATTAACTCTAGATACAGCACTATCTAGTCAGCCTATCTATCTATTTTCACTTGTTTTAAAACGGCCGTGCAGAATTAGCAGCACACTAACTACAGGGAGAAAGCAGGACAGTTTGCTACTGTTCTTGCCTTCTCCATTGTATGTCCAGCGCTCAATGGGTGCTGTATATGCACATCACCATCATAGGGGGCATGATGCAAGGCTTTCTTCACAGGCTTGGACTGGCCCGCCAGGGTGTCGGTGGATCCCTCGGTGAGCCCCGAGCTCCTCTGGGCCCTGCAGGTAGTGCCGCCGTACCCCGGGGCCCAGCTGCCACATCCTGTCTCTGAATGCCCGGTCCCTGTATCCTGAGCGTTCAGAGACAGGTCCCGGGAGTCGAGGACTAATGTCTGTGCTGTGTCAGTGGGAATTGAAGCTGTGTTCACCCTGTTAGGCCTAAGGTGTTAAGCCTTAAGCCTACCAGGTGCCGGCCTCTAGTGGTGACATAGGCGACTCGATGACGTCACAACATCGCGCCGCCTATGCCGGGCTTCACTAGAATTCGGCAGGCAGCTTGTTGCAACCGGGAGCGGGAGAAAGATGAGTTGTTGTGGTTTTTTTTTTTTTTAAATAAGAAAAGGGGCCCTGTCTACCTGCAAACTAATTAAAGGAGGTCCTGACTACCTGGCTAATAACTAAAGGGTCCCTGGCTAATAACTAAAGGGGCCTTGACTACCTGCAAACTAACTAAAGGGGGCCATGACTACCTGCCTAATAACTAAAGGGGGTCTCACTACCTGCCTAATAACTAAAGTCATACATGCCAACTCTCCCGTTTTTGGCGGGGGGGGGGTCCCGCTATTTGGGGTCCCCCCCCGCCCTCCCGGGGGAGCTGGCATTCCGCCCGCCGCCCGCAGGCGGCGGGGGCGCTTTAAATGGCCGCGGCGCCGGAGTAGCGCTTGTGCGCTACTCTGGCGCCACTGGGCCGCTCCTACAGGCGGGTGTAGCGGCCGCTGCGCCCGCTTCACCCGCCCGGAGTCTCGCTATGCAGGGAGGAGGCAGGAGGGATCGCTCCCTCCTCCCTCCTCTCCCTGTATGTCCAGCGCCGGTGTGTGTGCGCCGCACAATACAGGTCAGCGGCGCAGGGGAAGTGAGCGCGGGCTGCAGGGGAGGGACGCGCGGCTGCTCTCACTTCCCCCTGCGCGCTGAGGAGATCGTCCGGAGCGGCCGTGCTGCAGGAGCTGGTGAGGTAAGTGGATTTTTATTATTTTATTTTTATTAGCTATAAGGGGGGCTCTGCCTGGCAACAATGGGGGCACTACCTGGCAACAATGGGGGCACTACCTGGCAACAGAGGGGACTTACCTGGCAACAGAGGGGATACTACCTGGCAACAGAGGGGCACTACCTGGCAACAGAGGGGCATCTACCTGGCAACAGAGGGGGCATCTACCTGCAACAGAGGGGACATCTACCTGGCAACACTGGGGCACTACCTGGCAACAATGGGGGCTCTACCTGGCAACAGAGGGGGCATCTACCTGGCAACAGAGGGGGCATTACCTGGCAACAGAGGGGGCACTACCTGGCAACAGAGGGGGCACTACCTGGCAAAACAATGGGGCACTACCTGGCAACAATGGGGGCACCTACCTGGCTAACAAAGGGGGGTACCTACCTGGCTACAGAGGGGCATCTACTTGGCTACAAGGGGGCATCTACCTGCCTGTAAGGGGCACTACCTGCTTATGGGGGGTTACTACCTGGCTATAAGGGCATCTACCTGGCTTTCTTCCAAAGCCGTTATGCAGTTAGGTGGAGTGGGTGTGGCTTTTTGAAGGGGCGTGGCATACCGGAAAGATGGGCGTGTCCATGCAAATTTTTGCCGCTACGCGCGCCGCCGTCTAAAATCTCCTGCTTTTTCATTTTCAAAAGTTGGCAACTATGACTAAAGTAGCCCTGGATAATAACTAAAGGGGCCCTGACGACCTAGCTAATCGCTAAAGGGGCCCTGGTTAATAAATAAAGGGGCCCTAACTACCTGGCTAATAACTAAAGGAGCCCTGGCTACCTGAATAATAACTAAAGGGGACCCTGACTACCTGCCTAATAACTAAAGGGGGCCCTGACTACCTGCCTAATAACTAAAGGGGGCCCTGACTACCTGCCTACTGTCTAAAGGGGCCCTGGCTACCTGTCTACTATTTAAAGGGCGCCCTAGCTACCTGCCTACTATCTAAAGGGGGACCCGACTACCTGCCTACTATGTAAAGTGAGCCCTGACTACCTGCCTACCTATGTAAAGGAGGCCCTGATTACCTGCCTACTATGTAAAGGGGCCCTGACTACCTCCCTACTATGTAAAGGGGGTCCTGACTACCTGCCTACTATCTAAAGGGGGCCCTGACTACCTGCCTACTATCTAAAGGGGTCACTGACTACCTGCCTACCATCTAAAGGGGGCCCTGACTACCTGCCTACTATCTAAAAGGGAGCCCTAACTACCTCCAGCCTACGTAACTGAGACTCACCAACAGGGCCGCCATACAGCGGGTACAGCCAGTACTCCTGTATAGGGCCCGGTGAAACAAGGGGCCGCTGCAAGCAGGCCCCCTTGTTTCACAAACTAGCTTTCTGAGCCCGAACACGGGCCCCGCGGCACTGCTGAGCGTCCGCTGGGGCCCGTGCGGCTCAGAGTATGAGGGGGGGCCCACGCTCCGAGTCATAGGGGCAGGGTGGGCATGACTATAATACAATGTGAGGGTGGGCCGCACTCTGAGTCACAGGAGCGCTCGATACAGTATCAAAGCAGCAGCAGCGTTCTCAGTCACTTCAGATCCCTCTGCTCGTCTGTGATGGGATTGCCCCTCCTCTCTTCTCTGCTGCCGGCAGGAGTCACTGAAGCTCCGCCCACAGGCAGAGAGAGAGGAGGGGCGATCCCCTCACAGGGCAAGCAGAAGAAACTGAAGTGACTCAGACGCTGCTGCTGCTTTGATAATGTATCGAGAGCTTCTGTGACTCAGAGCGCGGCCCCCCTCACATTGTGTGATAGTCAAGCCCACCCTGCCCCAGAACCCCCACTGAAACCCCCACCTACTCCAGTGCCTCCCCCTGGGCCCCATCTGTGTGGGGCCCCTCTGAAGCCCACCCTGCCCCAGCACCCCCCAGAAACCACCACCTACCCCAGTGCCTCCACCTGGGCCCCAGCTGTGTCGGGCACCTCCCTCTGGGGCCCCTCTGAAGCCCACCCCGCCCAGCACACCACACTGAAACCCCTGGGGTCACCCTCCGCCCCCCTGTGTGGGGCCCCTCTTAAGCCCCTGCGCCAGCGCCCCCTGGGCTCTAGCTGTGCAGGATCCCTCTGAAGCCTCTGGGGCCCCTCTGAATCCCACCCTGCCCCAGTGCCCCCTCCCCCATGGGCACTAGCTGTGCGGGTGCCCCTCTTAAGTCGTCTAGTCTGAACCGAATGGAGAAGATAAGGGAAAGTGAACGACTGGTCCGATGAGACGTCACCTGTAAGTCACTAAATGTATCTGCACCTGTATCTATCACTATAATACCCCTGTAATATCGGTCTTATTGAATCATACTCACTAACAGTACGGTGGTATTGTTCAGTACTGTTATGGTAGTGATATGCGGCGGTATTATTTTGGTCTTAGATATATGTTATTTGCCATATTGGTCTGGGGGTACTGGTTTGGTCAGTAACATAATAGTGGTGACACGTGGTGATCATGTGGCGGTATTTTCTGGCCCTTGTCTACGTACTGACCCGCACAATATTGATAAACTGTAAAATTCAAAAATAATGGCGCACTTGCCCCAGACGCTTCAGCTGTATGGGGCCCTGAAATTTCTGATGGCAGCCCTGCTCACCAACACCTACCTACAGCCTAAATAACTGGGGCCCGCCCATCTAACTGGGGCCTACTTATCTACCTGGGGTCTATTTACCTACCCACCCATGGCCTACTTATCTACTTGGACCTACCCACCAACCTGCCTGGGGCCAGCCTACCAACTTATCCAGTGAGGGTCTACCTACCTAAATAGGAGCTATCTAGCTACCTGGGATCTTGCCCATTTGCCTACCCACCTAAGATCTTGCCTACCTTAGTGGTAATATAATTGTGAGGGGAGCAGTCCATAGCTGTAGCATAATCTCCAGGGGTTTAGTCTTCTCCCCACCCTCCAACCCCTTAGGAGATTGAACTTCTAAGCTATGGCTTGTACCCACTCCCTCACCCTTGGGAAGTTTGTAGAGGTGGGAATAGGTAAAGAGGTGCTGGAAAAGTGAGGATTGTAAGATATTTGTGTGTAAATTCTTCAGGGATGAGTTATAGCTGGGACAAGTCATAATGGCGGTGTGGAACAGATGCAGAAGAAAAGGGAATAAGAACGACTCATAAGAGAAGAGAATGACTCATCAGAGATGAATCTCCTGTGAGTCCCTGGATATCAGGGGTTATTTTACTTCTATATTGGATCAGTGCTGTATTCACTGTAATGTGATGTGACCTGAGCTGGTGTCAGACCACTATATGGTCTTTATATGGTGGTGTTGTAGGTTATACCGGTGCTAGTATAGTGGCAGTGTACACGTGTCCCTGATTGTAAAAGTGAGGGAACACCTGACCCTGTGATTAGGAGTTAGACTTTTACTTTCTTGCTGGTGTTTATTTTAGAAGGTGATGAGATGTGTGACCAAGAGAAACATGGAGGGGGATACTGTATGTGGGCTGGGGTGGAGAAGGATATGGGTGCAGCTACTTAGCCATGTGTCTATGATATGTTACACTGTGACAAATGTGTGAGACAAACAAATATGTGAGATAGATATGTGACTCACTTAGTATTGCGTACTACACAATACAGTTCTGTTTTGCACACTGTATAATTGTGGTGAAATGGGCACATTTATGTCCAAGAAGCCGGTAATATTTTCATGTACAGTAGCTGTAGGGTGGGCCCCAAAGATCAATTCCCCAGTGGGCCCCGGGCCCCCCAGTACGCCTCTGGGTTGGAAGTTTAGAATCACATGCACCTAAAAACATAAATAAAGTGCATTTAGGGGTATAGTATAACTGCAGACTGATTGTCAGCTCTGTGGGTCATCATTATACATGTATATAATATACATACACTCACCGGCCACTTTATTAGGTACACCTGTCCAACTGCTCGTTAACACTTAATTTCTAATCAGCCAATCACATGGCGGCAACTCAGTGCATTTAGGCATGTAGACATGGTCAAGACAATCTCCTGCAGTTCAAACCGAGCATCCCGTATGGGGAAGGAAAGGCGATTTGAGTGCCTTTGAACGTGGCATGGTTGTTGGTGCCAGAAGGGCTGGTCTGAGTATTTCAGAAACTGCTGATCTCCTGGGATTTTCACGCACAACCATCTCTAGGGTTTACAGAGAATGGTCCGAAAAAGAAAAAATATCCAGTGAGCGGCAGTCCTGTGGGCGGAAATGCCTTGTTGATGCCAGAGGTCAAAGGAGACTGGGCAGACTGGTTCAAGCTGATAGAAAGGCAACAGTGACTCAAATTGCCACCCATTACAACCAAGGTAGGCAGAAGAGCATCTCTGAATGCACAGTACGGCGAACTTTGAGGCAGATGGGCTACAGCAGCAGAAGACCACACCGGGTGCCACTCCTTTCAGCTAAGAACAGGAAACTGAGGGTCCAATTTGCCCAAGCTCATCGAATTGGACATAGAAGATTTGGAAAAAACGTTGCCTGGTCTGATGAGTCTCGATTTCTGCTGCGACATTCGGATGGTAGGGTCAGAATTTGGTGTCAACAACATGAAAGCATGGATCCCTCCTGCCTTGCATCCACGGTTCAGGCTGGTGGTGGTGGTTTCATGGTGTGGGGAATATTTTCTTGCCACTCTTTGGGCCCCTTGGTACCAATTGAGCATCGTTGCAACGCCACAGCCTACCTGAGTATTGTTGCTGACCATGTCCATCCCTTTATGACCACAATGTACCCAACATCTGATGGCTACTTTCAGCAGGATAATGCGCCATGTCATAAAGCTGGAATCATCTCAGACTGGTTTCTTGAACATGACAATGAGTTCACTGTACTCAAATGGCCTCCACAGTCACCAGATCTCAATCCAATAGAGCATCTTTGGAATGTGGTGGAACGGGAGATTCGCATCATGGATGTGCAGTCGACAAATCTGCGGCAACTGTGTGATGCCATCATGTCAATATGGACCAAAATCTCTGAGGAATGCTTCCAGCACCTTGTTGAATCTATGCCACGAAGAATTGAGGCAGTTCTGAAGGCAAAAGGGGGTCCAACCCGTTACTAGCATGGTGTACCTAATAAAGTGGCCGGTGAGTGTATATAATCAGCTCTATATGCACCATTAAGTAGTTAGGTTTATAGGTCCCCCATTAGGTAGATAGATAGGTATATAGGACTCCCCAATAGGTAGAAATTTAGGACCCTAGGTAGTAGGTAGTTATATAGGCTGCCTTTAGGTAGGTGGGTAGGTGTATAGGGCCCTTGTAGGTAGATAAAAAGGCCCTCGTAGCTAGGTGTAACAGCTCTCTGTATGTAAGTCTGAATATAGCCCCAGCTGGTAGATAGTTCTATAAGCCTTCTGTAGGCAGTAACATGTCCCCTGTAGTAGCCAGTCACCTATACATGCCACCTGTAGTAGCCAGTCACCTATATATGCCCCCTTTAGTAGCCAGTCACATATACATGCCCTCTGTAGTAGCCACCCACCTATACATGCCCCTGTAGTAGTCAGTCACATATACATGTCTCCTGTAGTGGCCAGTCACATATACATTCCCCCTGTAGAGTTGTGCACTGGGCTCTTGAACCAACGCAGAATGCAGATAACAGATCACTTATACGAAGAGTGAAGACCATAAAAACAAAACCACCGCAAACAAGTACGGTTTTTTTCACATTTCACCCCCACTTAGAAATTTTTTTCATAATCCGTGTACATTACATGGTACGCTCATGGAACCATTAAAAAGAACATCTTGTCCCACAAAAACAAGCCATTATATGTCTATTTAGATAAAAATAAAAAACACGAATATTTTTTATCCAGAATTTACATACCACAACTAGGGCCATATTTACAGCTCAGGCTGCCTAGGCACTGAGCTTGAATAGGTCACACGACGATTATAGTTATAGTTCATTTGTTCCTGACCAAACCATATTTTTATTTTAAAAAGGTAAAAAAAGAAATTTGACAATCTACACAAGGAGCGCCCATCTTTTCTTCCTTCCTGTGTTAGAGTATGTGCACATGGCATCTTGGATATGTTTTTGCAATACGTAAAATGAATGCGTTCACAAGAATGTTCATGTAAATTCTTGATCTGCTTTACACATTTAAAAGCCCATAGAAACAATAGGTATGTTTTTGCAGTCCAGAAAACATATCCAAAAACTATCACACTTTGTGATACCAAGACGCCATGTGAACACACCCTATAAGACATCCAAAAACGTAGTCTTTGGATACTTTTCTGGACTGCAAAAACTTACCTATTGTTTCTATGGGCTTTTCAATGCATAAAACAGATCAAGAATTGACGTGTCAATTCTTTGAACGCATCCGTTTAATGCAATGCAAAAACGTCTGAACGATGAAATCAATGTAAATCACACTTGAACATTGTTAAATACATTTTGGGGTCCGGTTATCGGTACTTATACCCAAAAACATATTTAACAAACGCCAGGTAAACACACCCTTACAGTACAATACCATAGCCTAAGATCGCACATACAGTATCTCAGTAGACAGTTCCTAGTAGGCTAAGATACACAGGTCCAGCAGATAGTATCACATCTGATTAGGTACACTAGGTCATCTATAGTTTCTCATACACTTAGATACACAGGTCCAAGCAGATGGTATCACACGACAGGCTTCGATACACATGTCCAGCAAACGCTATAAGGGTATGTTCACACAGCGTATTTGCAGGCCATATTTCGGCATGTATTGCACGCCGGGAGAAAAAAAGGATATGTAAAAGTGTAAGGGGGCCGGCACACAGCGTTTTAGAAGTATGTACTGGCCAACACATGCTTCTTAAGCACCCAGCGTATAGCAGCACACAGAATATACTCTGCTATACGCCACAAAGCGAGCATTTGAATTAACCTTAACAAATGATAGGCTGAGATTCATAGGTCCAGCAGATGGTATCACACATGAAAATTGCTTATAAACACCTGTCTAGCAGATAGTGTCACACATTATTAGATATGCTAGCTCATAAAGTACCTCAGAGGCTTAGATACACAGGTCCAGCAAATAGTATAACACTTGATAGGCTTAGATACCCTGGTCCAGCAGATAGTATAACACAGGATAAGCTTAGATACACAGGGCAAGCAGATAGTATAACACTGGATAGGCTTAGATACACAGGGCCAGCAGATAGTATAACAATGGATAGGCTTAGATACACTGGGTCAGCAGGTAGTATAACACAGGATAGAATTAGATACACAGGGCCAGCAGGTAGTATAACAATGGATAGGCTTGCTAACACCCCACATCTCTCCCTCTCGTTTCTCCCAATCACTCACTCATTCTGAAATCCAGAAGAGCAGTGGAATGGGCAGTCTCCAGCTCTTCACTGCTGATAGCATGAGCAGTCTTCTGCTCTTCAGTGGCACGCACTGCTGGGGAGAGAGGGAAGAGCAGGGCTTTAGTACAGGAGTTTAAATCATCGCTGTAGTCTGGCCTCTGCTTTACTTCACTGCCGCACTGCCCTGCCTACGCTATGAAAAGTAAAGCGCAGACACAGCGCAGCACTCGCAGGGGCTGCTGTTTCTATCTGACTGCGCGGTAACGAGTAAAGTGCAGGAACGGCGCCTGAGCAACAGGGCGGCGCAGCAGACCACCGTCCGTCACTGGGTGTATTCACTGCCACTGGGCAGGGTAGGCAGCTGCCCAAGGGGGCCCCCTGTGCTCTTAGGGCCCCCAGGCAAACACCTACCTTGCCCAATGGAAAAGACGGCCCTGCCTGTATGTAAAAATAAAAACAAGTTACTCTCCTCGATCCCCTGCAGAGACGTTGGCTCCGGAAGCTAGTGTTCAGCGAGACCCAGTGGTGGGGGGGGGGTTCGACAACATCTCTGCATCACACCCCCTGCGTCGCTGATGTGCAGATATATCGCCTAATGAGTGCTGTATCTACAATGAGTCGGAAAGCAAGGATGGTAATGACCCACCTCTGCTTTCTCCACTGCTTACAACGGCTGTGCAGAGTAGATGCCGACTGCCTGGACTTATAAAGTAAACGGGTGGGCAACATAATTTGTATCTTGGGCCGCAGACCGACAGAGCATGCCCCCTAATATATGGTATCTCACAAAAGTGAGTACTGCCCTCATATTTTTGTAAATACTATGGGAGACATTTCCCAACATGCCAACGCCATCTTTTTGGTCTATATTGCGCTTAAACTGCTTTTGATGCCATATTTTAGATGTAAATGAACTGTCGTACACCAAAACTAGGCGCATTATATGCCAGGACTGACACATTGCAATGCGCCTAAAAATTATGCGCTGTACGCCTCCATAACGAAATGCGCCTATTGAGGCGCATAGCAAATCATTACAAGTGTATGTAATGGCCCTATCGAGGCACATGGCACACGGAGGCGCATAGCTTATCATTACAAGTATATGAAATGCACCTAACACATACTTGTAATGCGCCTAACACATACTTGTAAAATGTGAAATGCGCCTAACACATATACACTTGTAATAATGTGCTATGCGCTTCAATAGGCGCATCTCGTTATAGAGGCGCACAACGCATCATTTTTAGGTGCATTATATTTACTATGCAAGGTATACCTGACGACAGATTTTTGATAGGGTCGGATTTTCTGGCGCACTTTACACTTATTTAATGCGCCTAAAAACTGACGTAGCACTGCCAATTTTCGGACATCTTGCCCTATATCTTTTCATAGAACAACACTGAAGATATGACAGTTTGATACAATGTAAAGTACTCAATGTACAGCTTTTGTAAGGCTATGTTCACACGGTGTAATTGTAGGGCGTAATTACGCCCGAGTTTGGGAGCTCGCGCGAGCTCCCGCGGGGTGGGGGCCGGCAGCCCGCCGGCCCCATAGACATTCATTACTAGCGGCGCCTATTCACCGCTAGTAATTGACATGTCACTTATCTCCCTGCTCATCGTATTGTGCGAGTGGGGAAAGGAGACGTAATCCATAGTTCTCTATGAGAACTGTGGATTGCCGTAATGAATGGGACGTATCTCACTCCGTATTTAGCGCCGTACGGCGTGAAATACGGGGTGAAATACGTCCCAGTTTAAGCCGTGTGAACATAGCCTAACAGTGTAAATTTGGTTTGTCCTCAAAATAACTCAACACAAAGCCATCAATGTCTAAACCACTGACAACAAAAGTGAGTACAACCCTAAGTGAACATGGATAAATTGTGCTCCCATTACTGTGGCCCCCATTACTGCAGTTGAGTTTCAGGGTGTTGCCAATCTTCTTATATTCTAGACCATCTTTATGTAGAGGTGCCATGTTGAACTTCCAGAGACCAATACGAGAAAGTGTGAACGAGATAATACCAAATTTAACACACCTGCTTCATATTCACACCTGAGACATTGTAACACTAACGAGTCACATGACACTGTGGAGGGAAAATTGTAAATTGGGCACAATTTGTCCATTTTTACTTAGGAATGTACTCACTTTTGTTGCCAGAGGTTTAGACATTTATAGCTGTGTGAGTTATTCTGAGGGCTCACCAAATTTACACTTATACAAGCTGTACTGATTACTTTACATTGTATCAAAGTGTCATATCTTCAATGTTGTCCCATGAAAAGATATAATACATTATTTATAAAAATGTGAGAGGAGTGTACTCACTTTTGTGAGATACCGTGGCCCCCCCTCCAGTAGGTAGGTATTTATTCCCACCAAATAGTTAGGTAGATATATAGGCCCTCACAGTAGGTAGGTAGGTAGGTATATAAAGCCCCCTTAGTAGCTAGTTATATAGAGTCCCCCAGTATCTAGGTATATAGGGCCCCTCTGCAGGTAGGAACTATAGAGCACTCCCAATGGGTACCTAGGTATATAGAGCCCCTCCGGCGTCAGTTAGGTAAAGTAGGTAGGTATATAGGGCCTCCCCAGTAGGTAGATAAGTATATTTGCCCCCCTAGTAGGTAGGTAGTTATATAGAGCCTCCCAGAACGTAGTCCATACTTTCAAACTCCCCTGGAATATCTGGGAGACTCCCGTAGAATAGAGCGAGCTCCCCAACTCCCGCGAGAGCTAGAAAGTTCACACGGCACACGGCACACTGACTCACACGGCAGCTGATGGAACCCGCCGGGTACATAAGCCCCTCTTCCCCCCACTTCAGGAGAGTAGTGGCCTCAGGAGGAGAGTAGAAGAATCACTCAGCCAGTGGTGACAGAAGAAGGAGAACAGCGTGTAAGGTGCTGTTCTCCTCTGCCATCGGATAAATGAGGCATCCAGTTTGAATGGCATAAAGCCCTGTGCAGGGCTTGACACAGCAGGCCTGCAGAGTTGGTCCCACGGACAGTAAACAGCTCAGTCAGATGTAGTAGAGGGGGTGAGAAAATGCTCCTACTGAGGAGCTGTTGTGGGGGAGGGAAGACAGATGCTAAGTGGGGGTGATGAAAATCAGGAAGAGACAGTGACCCAGGAGGACAGGGGAGATTGTACTGTGAGGAGGAGAGCGAGAGAAGTAATAGAAAGGGGAATGGTGCTGACAGGAAGAGGTGAAGTGCTGCGGTTGAGGAGGGGAGATAGGTGCTGGCTACTCGTGATGAAAAGCAGTACTGGGGGAGATGGTGTCCAAGGAGAAGAGGGGTGACTAGTCTTGTAAGGGAATAGAAAGTGGAGTGATGCTGAGAGGAAGAGGTAAAGTGCTGCTTTACGGGAGTAAAGTTTAGATGATGGGGAGACAAATTTATGAAGAGAACTGCTGCAGAGACAGATGATCCTGAGAGAGCAGCTTTTTAATAAAACAAATGACTGGTGCTGTAAGAGCAGAGATGGGAGAGTGGTGCTGCAGGGAGAAGAGATGGTGTTGTGGGAGGAGGGGCAGAGCAGAAGGAAGAGGTGGAGTTAGTGTCGGACTGGGGTGCCTAGGACCCACCAGAGGAGTTTATTTTCGGGGCCCGCTTTGCTTTGCTGTCTCAACCATGTTTACAGTGTCCCACCCACGGCGCCCAGTCTCGCTTCAACCTATACAGACCAGTGTGATGACATCATCACACTAATCTGTAATCAAGATGGAGTGCAGGGGCTTCTGAGTCTCCCTCACCTTACTGCAGCAGGACACTGGTGGCAAACAAAAAGGGTGACATATATGATTTTTGACGCCAGGCACCATTTTTTTTGCGCGTATTAGTACCGTAGAATGCGCCTGACTCTATGAACCCGTTCTACTGCAAGTTCTGATTGTCATTGCGTCTTATCTCACGCTTTGTCACTGGTCTCTTTTCTCCAGTGAGCTCTTGACCTCCATTACACACGAGGCTCTCCACCACACTGATAAAACCAACAACTCCCACAACACAGAGAGGGAAAAACACATAAAAAGTAGTGAGACCCCTTGAGGCCATAGACAGTATATACCTATTGCTACATCCTTTCTCTTTTAACAACAAGACTAGTTAACTAGAATAACACATACAATTATGCACATGAACCGATAGGCAATACTTGTGAATTAGATATAGTCATTGAGATGGGCTGGCTTTCTCGTCATTCTGCCAGCACGTGTAACATACGATGTTTCTCCGCCCACCTCTGGTTGCTCCTCCGATCCTGGCAATATGTGTTCTGGAGTTTCCAGTCTTTGGCCAGAATCATTACCCTAGCTGCATCGGGCAGGGGTCCGGTTGTCTCATTGTTTGCACTACATTTCCTCAATTTTTTGGATGTCGGGCGAATCCCCCCCCGGCCCCTCCTCTCTTCTTTGTTTTTCCCCAAATGTTTTCGTTTCCTCCTAAAATTTTCTTCCGTCTTCTTTTACAATTTCATAGACCGGGTCCAAGTTTCTGGCAATTTTTTGGGCCTTTTCCCAAATTTTTTTGATATCGCCCTACCCGCTGCAGCCGTACTTTGTCATGTCTCTGAAATCAGGCTACCCTTTCTGACCTTTTTGGAATAGAAACTTGCCTTTTTTGATTTTTTTTTAAATTGGTTGCTAACATTCCCCCCCCCAGTTTTGGGTTTTAGCATTTTGACTGCCTTTGGTAAGTGCCCCTTGTCCGTCCTCATAAAACTCGTGAGGGACTGCTGTTTGGGCCTTGTGGGGGTTGTTTCTGTGACTAGTAGGACAAGTAAAATCGTCCCTGCCTGCTTTGTTTTCCACATTAGTTTTTTGGCTGTTTTTTACTGCAAACCTTTTTTCCGTTACTTTTTTGGTACCCGGGAATGCCCCTGATCCCAAAAGTCCCCTTTTTTGCTGAAAGTTTTAAACTTTCAATGAAAACTGCAGCCCTTTAAACTGAAAAAAACAATGCCCGGGAAAAGCCATATCTGGAAAAAGGGGGCCTTAATTTTTTAATCATGCCCTTTGTCCTTTGTGTCCTTTAAAATGTCCCATTTCCCAAAGTTGGAAAAATATCCCCTGTAATCGGGTTTTCCCTTTGTCATTCCAAGTGAAAAAGTCTTTTTCCTTTTTTTTTGACCAGGGCCCTGTTTGGAATTGCTTTGGTTTGCGGGTTTTCTTTGGTTGCTTATCACTGCATAATTGCACATTTTTCCCAACATTGTGCTTTTAAACTCTTTAGGTGGTCGTTTTTTTTCCTCCCCAAAAAAACACAATCTCGTGCATGGGTAGACTTCCTTCTACCCCCGGGTTACTAAAAGTGAAATTTTCTTCCCATGATGACTCTACGGAAGATTCTGGTATAAACGGGCCTTTCTCCTTTAAAGATGCCCAAATGCGGCACTGATAATTCTTTCCTTATGGGGAAAAAAAGGAGAGATTTCAATGGAGCTTTGTTTTGTATTTTGGTCACCCCTTCAAGTTTAACCATTTTAAAATCTGGAGTTTTTCCCCCTCTGTACGATCTGTTTTTTTTTTAAGCGGGCCCTTTTGAAAAAACCCTAGGTTTTCACACATTTTTATGCTTTGAATGTCCTTTTCATTTTCACCTGTCAGGGGAATGAAAGTTTCTCCAAGTATCTGCAAACTTTAATTTTTTTTCCCTGGACAATAGCAGATTTTGAAATCAAATTCGAAGCCCGTAGTAGCTTGCACGTAATCTTTTTGGGGCTTTTAAGTAGGGGTTTTTCTTTGTAATGCTCTCCGGGAGGCTTGGGGAAAAGTGAAACCATTATTTGGGCTGCCATAATTATTTTTTTAAAAACTTCTCCATCCCAAATACTACAGCCAGTATTTCCCTTCTAAAATTTGAGTATACCTTGTTCCCCCCGGTGTTAGAGCTCTGCGGGCAAATGTTTTGGGCTCTCTATCCTGTTTTGGGGTGGCTCCCAGACCTGTTTCGATGCATCTTTTTGGGACAACCACTGCAGCCTCTGGATCAAAGTATTTTAGGGTTGCTGTTTCTGCAATCCCTTCTCCCCCCGGGAAAAAGGGCAGTTTCTTTGGTTTTCTGTCCTTTCCCCAAAGAACATCTTGGATTTAGCTTTTCTCAGGGCTCACAATGTCTGACAGATTTTTGCAAAATTTGGAAGGTAATTTACCATCCCCAAAAAACTCTGTACCCCCCGTAAAAATATTAGGGGGGGGAAATGTCCTGTTTGCCTAACCTTTTCAGGATCCATTTAACCCCTTTTAAAGGGGTTTAGAAGAGGGTCCTATGTAGGGGACCTCTGCCTTTTTCATTTAAATTTTTTTCCGGGTTCATTTTAAAATTTTTTTTCCCTTGGGACACCCTTCAAAAAATTGCCCTCATTTTTGATCATGGTCTTTTTTCTGAGTCCGCCCTTCCCCTTCCCCACAATTATTATATCGTCTGAAAATTTTTTTTTACTCCGGGAAGCCCTTTCCCCAAGGCTTCTAAATTGGGCTGCTGGAATATTTTCCAGGGCGGGATTTTTATTCCCATGGGAAATTTCCTGACCCCATTTAAAAAAACCGCCCAAAAGGGGGAAGAAAATCTGTCAAAAAAACTTAAATTCTTTATCCGTTTTACTTGCCGAAACCATTTTTTCACTCACATACAGAAAAATATTTTTGCCTTTGATGGGTTTCGGATAGAATTTTCTTCTATTGTAGGCATTGGATAATGGTTTTTTTTAAAAGCTTTATTCAAGGGTTTTTGGGGTTCAATGCAGATTCTTAACTTGCCTGATTTTTTCCCTTTTTACTATCCCCAAACTTGCTTTCCAGTCTGTGCTCTCCTGCACTGGCGTATTATGCCTCTGCTATCAAATCGTGGGGTTCCCTTTTTTAATTGGTTGCATTAAAAACAAAAGGCCCCTCTTTTAGTTCGGCAATCTGTAGGTTGTACTTGTATCAATTTTTAGGGTTTTATTTTCCTTTTAGGGACCCATCCCCTTTAAATAAAAACAGCATACTCTTTTTTTATAGTTTTTTTTTCAAAATCAAGCTTGGGAATTCCCGCATTTCCTTTTAAAAATGTGCGGCCTGTGAAGCTTTAATGCCATAAAATTAAGGGGAAATGTACCCTTTTAACCCCTAGCCTGAAATGCCTTTTCCCCCAGAAAAAAGGGATGTGGGTCACCTTTCCCTTTTACAGTAAATTCTTTTCTGTACCTTTTTGTTACATGGGGTTTCCCTAATTTTTTTTGCAATCCCCTTTACTTTAGCACACTTTTGGGTTTTACTCACCAGTTTCTTCAGTCGGGTCAAAAGTTACCTTGTTGGCAAACCGAAATAATTGAGGTTTAATGCACTTTCTTTCCCCAATCCCCCTAAATTTTTTGGGGGGGCTCACTACCAAAAAAGGGTTTCAAAAACTCTTCCCCTCATTAGCTGCTGCTGTGTTTTGACCGCATGGGCATTCTCTTTTTGCAGGGGCAGCTGTAAAAAATGTGATCTCCTCTCACTATCCAATTTCCCCCATCCGTTCAAGTGGGGGACTTTCTGTCTGTCCCGTATGGGTTTTGTCTGCACATAGCTGAGAAAAAGGTTTTCCCCGCCCCAAGTCCTCAGGTCTCCCCATTTTGGGCCCGGGCATTTCTCTTTTTCTCTCTCATGTTTTTCTCCCACAATATTTACATTTTTTACTTAGCTGCAGGGGGGGGGGGTCTTTCTTTCCCCTTGTGGTTGACACTGCCTGACCCCGTGACATCACTGCTGCCCCCATCATCTTCAGGGGTCTCTTCACTCAGCACCCTGCAGATCTGCATCACTTTTTAGGGTCCCGCTCTTCTTTTCCAATTAAAACCTCCTGAGATGGGATTCCTTTTATCCAACAACTATCCGTCTCTGATGAAAGGGAGTCTTTCCCATATCCCCCAAAAACCCCAGGGGCTGCCATCTCCTCACTCTGTCACATATCTGTCCACATTTTTTCCCCCGCCTCCGGGTCCTTGGAGAAAAACCATATCTTTTCCACATCTCATTCTTTTGGGGGCACAAAAGCTTACAAATGCCCGTAATATGTTCCAAGTCCCCCCCCCCCGTCCCCGGGGCGGGCCGCGAGCCCCAAAGTCCCGGGCTAATTTTTCTGCCCTTTCTCCAATCAAAAAAAAACCTTTTTACTTTTTCCCCTTCTCATCACTGGGGGGTTTACAAATGAATCCCCATACAGGGTGAATTTTTTCCCTTTCCCGGTTCCCCCATGGGCCCGGACATTTAGGAGAGGTGACATCCATTTTGTGAGGGGGTTGCAGTGCAAATCTCCCCTTTTTTGGGCAGGGACTCCGTAAATCACGGGTTTTATAGATTCCGCTTCACACAATCTTAAAGCTTTGCCTGCTGCCGACTTGTTTTTCCCGGGGTTTTGTCCCCGCTGCCCCCATGGGTTTTGTTTTTCTTTTATTCTTATCTCCAAACTTTTTTAACTGGTTTAAATTTTTTTCCATGACTCTTGACCTCCATTTTCACACGATTTTCCACCACACTGATAAAACCAACCAAAATCCCACAACACAGAGAGGGAAAAACACAAAAAATAGTGAGATCCCCAGAGGCCCTAGACATATATAAACCCATTGCTACACCCGCCAAAGGGCAAAGATTTACATTTTTAGCTACAAAGCGACACTTCTGGGTCGGTTAAAAACCCCTTTTAAGTGGGGTTTTTCCCGTTTTCCGCAGAAAAGCCCTGGATTTGCCCTACTGGAAAAACATAAACGTGTAGCTTTCCCTACAAATTTTTATGAACACGCCTCCCAATGCCCCAAAAAACTCTAAGTGCCTGAAAATTGGGGTTTCGCCTGGGAAAAAATAGACAAACGGGGGTAAATACGTCACAAAAAAGGTCAAAAAATATATGGGCCCCTTTTCCCTAATGATTGAATTTTTCATAAAAGCTTTAACACAAAGTACTGAGTATAACATTACTAAATAAAAGGTCAATTTAATATTTTCCAAATAACCTGCTTCATTAAAACCCAAAACTCAAGGTTAAAAAAGAGCCCTTCCGTTCCCTTTTTTTTCTCCCTCCAATCCACAAACCCCATGCTGACCCTTTGCCCGGCCCAAAACTCATCCCCGCATAATTTTGGGAAAAAATATCTTAGAATCCATACCCCCTTTTCCTTTTTCCCAAATCTGTACAAAATTCCCCAAAGGGGAAAGGGGAGCGGGTTTTAGGGTTAGAAGGCCCCAGTCCCCCGAGGGGGAACAAGGACAACCCCCCGGAGATTTGGGCTACACTTTTGGCCTGTAACCCCCCAAATCAATTTGTGGTTCCCAACTCCCTTCCCCCGCACTCAGAAGATCAGCCACAGGGAAATGCAAGATCCCAGGGGGTGCAGGGGGTGGAGTTTTAGTAATTTTTTTGTTTTTTCTAAGATTCCCAGTTTTTGGCCCAAACAGAATTTTTGAAAACCCGTGTTTGATCCATTTTTTTTAAAGAAAAAGGTCAATGAGGGCCGGGGTTGGGATGTTTTTTTTAATTAAAGTTTTTTTGGTTTTTTTCCGTTTTTTTTTTTACCCTTTTTTTCCATGTTAGTAATAGAAGTTTTAAAAAGCCCTTTTTATATGACTAGCCTGGGGCTTGGGGTCCCGCTTTGGGGGGACAAAAGAAAAAACGCTAGCTGACACCAAGTCCCCGCTATTAACAAGTATACGTCTATCAGACACCTCATTACTAACAATGGAAAAAAAGGTAAAAAAAATAAAAATTAAACACAAAAACTCTTTATTTAAATAAATGTTCACAAAAAAAATCCCTTGCTGACCAATTTTTTTAATAAAATTAAAAGAAACCCTAATCAGCATTTTGGGTGTCAGCTATTTATAAAAGGCCCTTTGGGCAGCATGCCATATTAAATATTTCCCCCATAATTTTGGTTTGAACCCCCTTTTAGATAGTAAATCCCCTAAATTAGAAACTTTAGGCAGGTGGTTTGGCAACTATGGCCCCAGAAGATAGGGGACACTCCATAGGTAATTTGGTAAAAGGCCCCAAAGGGCCACAGGTAGGTTGGTAGACCCTAGGTAGATAGGTAGGCCCCAAGCAGGTTTGTGGGTAGGCCCAAGGTAGGTAGGGCGGTAGACCCAAGATAGGCGGGTTTGTAGGTCACGGGTAGCTAGACAGTAAATAGGTCCCAGGTAGGTAGGCAGCAGTTAGGCCCCAGATATTTAGGTAGTATGTTGCCCCTAGGTAGGTAGATTGCCCCCAGGTATGTAGCTTGCCTCAGGTTGTAGGCAGATTGCTACCAGGTAGGTAGGTAAATTTCCCCAGGTAGAAGGTAGATTACCCCAGGGAGTAAGGCTGTAAATAGGCAGGCAGGTCGGACCCCATTAGATTTAAAAAAAAATACACTCACTTCTTCCCGTTCCCCAATGTGCGGAAGTCCAGGTAGGCCAGGCTTCTCCTAATGAAGCCCGGCGCAGGCGGCACAATAATATGAGATCATCGAGCCATCTGCATGGTGATGCACGGCTGTCCCCTAGTACGTCTAAGGCCCAGGTTAGGTAGGTAGCCCTTCAGTCAGAGGTATAACTGAAATCTCCTGGGCCCTGATGCAAAGAATGAAATGCCCCTCCCCCTCCACAGTTACCATGTGCCTTTACAATAATGGTGTCTTCTTATTTGGCAGAAGGGCTTTTGGGACCCATAAGGTTGCCGGGTCCGGTAGCGGCTGCCACTTCTGCACTCCCTTTAGCTACGCCCCCTGCCTTCAGTAGAGTAAACCATACATCCTGAAAAACTTTCTGTAAATGTAAACAGTTGGACAGAAAGTTCTGCAGAAGGCAAAACAGACAGGAAAGTAATGAGTTAAAACAGCCAACTACGTGCCCACAGAGGCGGGACGACGGGTAGGCAGAGGTAGGCGATCGCCTAGGGCGCCTTCCTCTGCCTATCCCTAAGGGGTGCAGGCAGGGACCCCCGGCCCCGAACTTCGCCGGGCTCCAGGCCGCTGCCGTGGGCCTGAAGCGCGGCGGTCTCTGACCGCTTCTGCGGAGCAGAGAGCGAGCGCTACCTGCTCCGCAGACAGTGTCGGACCCGCTCACCGGAGAATCGCTGGATCCTCCGGTAAGCCGCAGGGCCGACACAGCGGGGCCGCCGGGTCCTCATAGCGCTGAGGACCCGCCACAGCCTCTTGCGCCTCAGCTGGCAGCGTCGCGATGAAGTGATGTCAGCGCGACGCTGCCTTTCCTCGGATGCACAGCGCTTCATTGGCTGTGCGCCCGAGGAGCGCGCGGCTGAAGAGGACAGAAGAGGAGCGCGTGGCCGGGAAGCAGGTAAGGTGAGTATAAATGTTGTTATTTTTACCTGCCTGAGCCCCCATACCCCTGCCTGTAGCCCCTATATGCCTGCCTGTGGCCCCCATACGCCTGCCTGTAGCCCCTATATACCTGCCTGTGGCCCCTATACACCTGCCTGTAGCCCCTATACACCTGCCTGTAGCCCCTATATACCTGCCTGTGGCCCCATACGCCTGCCTGTGGCCCCTATACACCTGCCTGTGGCCCCATACGCCTGCCTGTGGCCCCCATACGCCTGCCTGTGGCCCCATACGCCTTCCTGTGGCCCCATATGCCTGCCTGTGGCCCCCATACGCCTGCTTGTGCCCCCATATGCCTGCCTGTGGCCCCATACGCCTTCCTGTGGCCCCATACGCCTGCCTGTGGCCCCTACGCCTGCCTGTGGCCCATATACGCCTGCCTGTGGCCCCTATACGCCTGCCTGTGGCCCTATACGCCTGCCTGTGGCCCCCATACGCCTGCCTGTGGCCCCCATACGCCTGCCTGTGGCCCACATACGCTTGCCTGGGCCCCCATACGCCTGCCTGTGGCCCCATACGCCTGCCGGAGCCCCTATAGGCCTGCCTGAGCCCCTATATGCCTGCCTGTGGCCTCTATACGCCTGCCTGAGCCCCTATACGGATGCTTGAGCCCCTATACGCCTGCCTGTGGCCCCCATATGCCTGCCTGTGGCCCCTAGCTATATACCTGCCTGAGCCCCTATAGCTATATACCTGCCTGTGTGCCCCTATATACCTGCCTGAGCCCCTATAGCTATATAACCTGCCTGAGAGTGCCCCTATATCTATATACCTGCCTGAGTGCCCCTATATCTATATACCTGCCTGAGAGTGACCCTATGTCTATATACCTGCCTGAGAGTGACCCTATGTCTATATACCTACCTGTCTAAGGGGACAATATACATATACCTGCCTGACTGAGAGGGCATATCTATATACCTGTTTAACTGAGGGGACTTATATACCTATAATTAAGGAGTTACTGGAAATGTGAGGATTCTAAGATATTTGTGTCCAAATCTGCAGGGACGAGTATGAAGCATGAAGGTGTGAACCGAATGGAGAAGAAAAGGGAAAGTGAACGACGCTGATCAGAAAAGACGTCTCCGTTGAGTCACTAAATGTAACTGCAGTGTAATCCCTTATATTTCTGCAGAGCGTCTACATACAACTAGTATCTACCCCTATCTGGTCACTGTATGGCGGTGGTATATGTAATCAGAGCCTGTGTACACTGGTATCTACCACTATCTGGCCACTGTATGGTGGTGGTATATGTAATCAGAGCCTGTGTACAGCTGATAGTCACATGTGGGGGTTGGGTTTGGTCAGGGTCTGGCAGGATTATTTGATCCTTAAGTAGTAGTAGTTTTGGGTCTTGGTTTTGTAGGAGTGTTTTTTAGTAACAATCATTCGTCTGGTAGATTTGCTCCATGTATAGGTGGATTATTAGGTGACTGTTATTTAGGGGTATTACACTGTCATATGGAGGGGAGCGATTTTGAAAAAGCAAATTGTCATCGCTGATTTTCATTGTGCAGTGACTGCTGAGGGGATGGACTGGAGCTATGTGGAATATGCAGAAAATTAGTGACAGGACCTGGCGCAGGGGTGAGAGGAATTAGTGTGGGGGGGGCATTTTTTGGGGAGTGAGGGGGTGGGGGCGCCATTGGCTGTACTTGCCTAGGGCACCAAAATGCCTTGTCCTGGCCCTGCGTGCCCACCTCACAGGACTACAGTGTAACAAGTGAATGGTGTGTCCCCCTCATCTGCTTCTAGGAGAAGGATGGTTGGAACTACCGCCAGGACATCTTGCTGCTAATGTAGTTGACATCTCTTCCAGGGACACCAACAGAGCTCCAGTGTCACCCGACTGTGCCTGGACCAGGTACCAGGGCAGGAAGAAGTGGTCATCTTCCCCTTGTTTTTTTCTTTCAGCCCAGACCGCCATGATGACTTCTCCTGGCCACGACTCGTCTCTGTAGAATTTACCAGATACACATATTAGAATCCTCCCTTTTCCATCAGCTACTTACTTATAGGTACAGTATATAAGTCCCCTCAGTTAGGTAACTCTATAGCTCCCCTCATCAGATAGGATGCTCTATAGGTCCCCTCAGTTAGGTTGGTGTATAGGTCCCCTCAGATAGAAAGCTATATAGGTCCCCTCAGATAGGCAGCTGTATAGGACCCCTCGGTTAGGCAGGTATATATTGGTCCCCTAAGGCAGGTATATGTAGGTCCCCTCAGTTAGGCAGCTATATTTAGGTCCCCTCAGTTAGACAGGCATGTATGAACCCCTCACTTTAGCAGGCATGTATAGGTCCCCTTAGTTAGCCAGGTATATATATATCCCCTCAGTTAGACAGATATATATAGGTTCCCTCAGTTAGACAGGTATATATAGGTCCCCTCTGCAAAAATAATAATAATAATACTTGGCTTACCTCCTTCCCAAGCCGAGCGCCTTTCTCTTCTGCCCGACCCTGGCGGCATGACAACTTCACACCTCCACCACAGGGACACTCCTTCGGCAGCTCCTCGGCCGCACAGTCTATGCAGAGTGACAGCTGTGCGGCTGAGGAGAGGCAGCGGCACGATGAGGTCACTTCATCGTGTTACTGCCCAGTTTAGTGCTATGGGGCCCTGGGTCCAACACAACAGAACCCGCCACGGCCCCGTGGTGGTGAGGGCCCTCCACGGGCTCCGCTGTGTCAGAACCAAGGCCCATCGGAGGATTCTCTGATCCTCCGGTGGGCCAGACCGACACTGGTTGGAGCTGTGGGGAGTTAATCAGGGATGATTGTGAGGGTATTGCAGATGGAAGAGATGAAGCTGTGGGGAGGAAGTCCAGAAGGGACGGTGGTGGGGATAGTGCAGAAGGAAGAGATGGTGTGGAAAGTGAGACAGCATGCGAAAAGGGAGGGAGAAAAGGCTTGTTGGTAGCAACAATAAGACATTTTCATAGGGTGCTATTTAGCAAAACACTCATTCTGCGTCAGCACGTGCTTTTTGGACTTATCTTGTTTTAAATAATGCACATAAAGTCTGGCCTGCTGGTCAGTAATATTACAGTGTAGTTGCTGATGAGTACTGCCATGCTGAATGGCACTGTATGCAGTATAACAGTATACTTAAGAGTACATAACAGCACTGACTTTTCCCAGCAGCAATAGAGGTGGCCCCTGCTATAAAAATAAGGAGACCTCAAACTGTCGGACCACCCCAGAATATCCTTTCTTCTGGTGCCTGTGATGGTACAGTCTGCTTGTGATGGTACAGTAGAGAGGTGAGGGCACATTGTGCCTGTACGATTTTGGATATATGTGTAGTTTATACATGCAGGAAGTATGTTTTAGGCTATTTTTACTCATCAGAAGCACCTGGAAATCTATCTATCTATAGATGTCCCACAGAGGTCAAAAGAGTATTTTTTTTTCCTGTGTTTGTTGGTTTGCGTTGGGCTTGCCATTCTCCTTACTGTATGGAAAAGCAGAGCAAACTGCGCTAGTATGTATTAACCCCTTAAGGACCCGGCGTTTTTTTTTTTTTTGTCACCTTTGTTTTTGCCGTAACGCCTTCCCCGAGCCCGAAAACTTTTTTTTTTGCACCAAAAAAGATGTATGAGGGGGTTTATTTTGTGAGTCAAGATGTACTTTCTAATGGTGTTATTCACTGTACTATAGAATATACTGGGAAACCGCAAAAAAATTCCAAGTGGGAAAAATTTTAAAAAGACCCCCTATTTTCGCCATGTTTGCGGGTGTTTTGCTTTTACGCCGTTCAATCTTAGGTAAATATAATGTGTTATCTGTATTCTACAGGTTGATGCGCATCCAGCAATACCAAACATGTAGGGATTCCGTTATGTTTTGGTATCGTAAAAAAAATTCCAAACATTTTCTATTTTTGAAATTCACCCCGCGGCGCCATTTTGTGCGACCAATAACTTTTTTGTACTAACACCTACGGACTTCAGTGAGAGTGCATTTTTTGCAGGTTGAAGTGTACTTTTTATTGCTAGCAGTTTAGAATTTATGCGACTTTTTTGATCACTTTCATGCCAATTTTTAAGTAACGTAAAATGACCAAGAAAACGCAATTTTGGCGTTTGGAATTTTTTTCTTCTTTGGTTTACAGCGTACAGGATAAATGATGTTATATTTTTATAGATCGGTCTTTTTCGGACAATACCAAATATGTGTAACTTTTAAATTATTTTATTGTTTTTATTTGTAAAATCGGGAAAGGGGGGTGATTTGAACTTTCAATCCTTTTTTTTTTGTACTGCGGGGATGCCGATCGCCGGGAAGAACGGTGCGTGGCACCGCTCTTCATTCATTTTTACGCCGCGGCCATCTTTGCCGCGGCGTCTAAGGGGTTAAACAGCGCGGGCGGGTGACGCTGTCGGCTCGTGCTGTAACGGCCGGATGTTAGCTGTGATCAGCCGCTAACACCGGCGGCTATGCAGGGGGGAGGGGGGCTCGCGGAGCGATCCCCCTGCAAAGCCCCTTAGGGACCCTGGGACGTACTCATACATCCAGGTCCTTAAGGGGTTACAAGTGGCAAAAAAAAAAGTAGAAACAAAAAAGACAAAAAAAAAACACAATTTGGTGCAAAGTTGCTAGCCTGGCTCTGGAAGAAAGCTGATTGCAGGATGTGGCATTTCCCACTATTCCTGGATGCTGCATAGGCTATCCAACGTCCAGGAAAGCTGAGTAACATCACATCAATCGGCTTCCCTCCAGAGCTGGTAGACAGTCACAAAAAGGGGGAGTGGCTGTTATGTAAAATAGGAGTGTCATGTAAAATTCTGGGTGTGATTTATGTAAATCCCATTACCCCCATCCTTAAGAAACCATCTCTCGACCCCTCCTCACTGTCCAACTATCGCCCCATTTCACTGCTTCCATTCGCCTCTAAACTCCTTGAGCAACACGTCCATCTTTAGCTGTCCTCCCATCTCTCCACCAACTCTCTCCTTGACCCACAGCAATCCGGTTTCCGACCCCACCACTCTACTGAAACCGCCCTAACCAGAGTCACCAACGACCTAGTAACTGCCAAAGCCTCACGCCACTACTCTGTGCTTCTCCTCCTAGACCTGTTCTCTGCCTTTGACACTGTCGACCATTCACTCCTCCTGCACATCCTCTCATCCCTCGGTATCACAAACTCTGCCCTCTCCTGGATCTCCTCGTACCTCACCGATAGAACATTCAGCGTCTCACACTCTCGCACCACCTCCTCCTCTCTCCCGCTGTCTGTTGGTGTCCCCCAAGGGTCAGTCCTGGGCCCACTACTCTTCTCTATCTACACCCTCGGCCTGGGTCAGCTCATAGTATCACACGGCTTTCAATACCACCTGTATGCTGATGACACCCAATTCTACATCTCCGGCCCAGATGTCACCTCTCTTCTCTCCCGGATCCCTGACTGTCTTTCGTCCATATCCTCCTTCTTCTCCTCCCGTCTCCTAAAACTAAATGTGGAGAAAACTGAATTTATCATCTTCCCACCGTCCCACTCCATCCCTCCACCTGATCTCTCTATCACTGTCAATGGCTACACTCTCTCACCAGCTCCACAGACCCGCTGCTTTGAGATAACCTTTGACTCCAATCTGTCCTTCAAACCGCATATCCAAACCCTCACCTCTGCCTGCCGCCTCCAGCTAAAAAATATCTGCTGAATCCGCTCATTTCATAACTCTGAAAGCATAAAAAAGCTGGTCCATGCCCTCGTCATCTCCCGCCTAGACTACTGAAACACCATTTACTGTGGCCTCCCAGCCAGCACTCTTGCTCCCCTCCAAACCATCCTTAACTCTGCTGCCCATCTGATTCACCTCTCTCCTCGCTACTCCCCTGCCTCTCCCCTCTGCCTATCCCTTCACTTGCTAACCTTTGCCCAGAGAATCCAGTTCAAGCTAGCAACCTTGACCTACAAAGCTCTCCATAACCTCTCCCCTCCATATATCTCTGCCTTAATCTCTAAATACCTCCCCTCACGCAACCTCAGCTCCTCACAGGACCTTCTCCTCTGCTCTCCTCTTATCACCTCCTCACATAACCGTCTCCAAGACTTCTCCCTAGCTTCCCCCATACTCTGGAACTCACTGCCTCAACACCTCAGACTCTCCCCCACGCTCGCTAGCTTGAAACGTAACCTGAAAACCAACCTCTTCAGGATTGCCTATAACCAACATTAACCATGTTGCACTGCTCCAACCCACAAACATGTCTGCCACTCACCTTCTGTCTGTTCCCTCCTTCCCTGTAGATTGTAAGCCCTCACGGGCATCGACCTCTCTCCCTCTGTACCAGTTGTTAGTCACTTATTGTCACTTTCTAATTGTTTGACCAATTTTATTTATGTACCAGCCTGAAATGTACAGTGCCCTGGAATCAAGGGCATGCTAAAATAAATGATAATAATAATAAAATAATAATAGTGTGCTTCAGCTCAAGATCTCCCTGATGGCCCCTTTCAAAAGTTGGCAAGTATGATGTAGTTAGATATGTTAGGGTCCCCCAGTAGGAAGGTAATTATATATGGCCCCCAAGTATACCCGCTCTAATTTAGGTTTTGTAGTTGGTCATTGTGGGGCTGGCGGGCGTTAGGGGTCCTTGGAGTTGGTAGAACAAATTGGTGTGAGGGAGTCAGAAGGAGGTTGATTCCCTCAATTGAGGATGGATTCTGTTTGGTCTGGCGAAGGTGGGGCTCCTTTAGGGTAAAGTCCCTGGGAGTCGGGAGTTGGTTTAGCCATTAACATGGCTTCGGTGCCCTCGAGCCAGTGGTTGCGGCTGAGGGTAATGGTTGGAGAATAGTATGGTTTGCCAGATCTCTTATCTCCAAGGACCCCTGCCCCAATGTTGGTTGGTGGTGGTACTTATAGTACCTGGAAAATGGTTGTTGTGTCTGTAAGTTCTTTACAGATTATGGGTATTTTAAGGATGGGTTTTTATGCACAATGTTTGTGCTATGTTTTCATATGTTTTTATATGTTTATGTAGATGTTAATATAATGGCTGCTGTGGCCAATATAATCCAACGTGTTGTCCAGTGTCTTGTTTCCGATAAGGGATGGGGGAGGGATCTAATGTGGGAGTGGGGACAACCTGGGTTGGAAAATTGGCAGGGGACAGTGGCATAAGAGGTGTAAGGTTATTAGGTAAATTGGGCACGGACTCTGCGTTGCGTAAGGGTCAAGAAGGTGTGCCATCTCAAAAAGTAGCATCTGCCGCCAGCTCACAGCAAGCCATAAACAGAGAATGGAAAGATGACCATGCTTGCGCAGTTCTCCTCATTCCTTCATGTACTTGTCAAGATGGGACAATCCCTTTAAAAGTAGTAGAACATGAACAATGGTTTATAAGAATATAAAATGCACTGTGATTTAGAAATATAAATGGTAAATTGTAAAAAAAAAAAAATAAATCAATCTTCCAACCAGCTTGTCCCTTGTATTATAAAGCTTGGTTCACATCTGCATTGGAGATTCTTTTCGGAATTTTCATGTGAAGACAGACATAAAATGATCAGTTGTGACAACAGACACCAACAGTGCCCAACGGACCCTGTGGATTACAATGGGTCCGTCAGGTTTCCAACACGCAATTTATTCCATCATTCCTGACAGAACATGCAACGGAGGTTCCGAAAAGAAGTTCTGACGCAGATGTGAACAAAACCTAATCTGCACTGGGATGCTGCACCGTAAAAATATATGTCCTCATAAAGCTACCTTCACAGAGAAAAATAAAATTATGGCTCGCTGAATGCAGTGACACATAAACAAAAATTATTCCATCAGTCCTTGTGGCCAGAATAGGCATGGTGCTTACGGGAATTAAAGGGGTGCAAAAAGTTCTGACAAACCTTCCCCTATTGTTTCTCACATAGTTCACATTCTGGTAAAGAAATCTTCCTCTGGCAGTGGATGAGCATAAACCGCGACTTTCAACCCCTTCCCACCATTGGACATACCCATATGTCTACTGTGAGAAAGTGTTTCTGCAAATGGACATATGGTTACAATCAGGACATTGTGCAGGACCACAAATAGAACCAGCATTGAACCTGATGTATTTTACAGCTTGCTTCATGTGTTATCGTCCAGGACCAGAGTTTACTCTGGTTTCGTCTGATTAATCCATATTTCCACAGTCACTTTCCCACCCTCATCAGGAAAGAGAAGGGGGAAATTTTCCCCTCTGTCTCCATCAGCACCCCGATGCACAGTTGTGAGATGCTGACAGCTTCCGTCACAACCCGGAAATCTAACAAAGGCTGCTGAGTTGTCTGTGACGTCAATACACCCAGCCGTGCCCACTGTGGGTGTGGAGTTTCTGTAGACTACAGAGAAGAGAGGAATCAAAAGTGTCTTGGCACATTTTTTTCTGGGGGAGGGGGGTTGGAAGACGTCTAAGGGATTGTTCACATGGCTTATTTTGGGACGGATTTCAGTTTTAAATTTTCGTGCCACGCGCGAATTATGGCTGAAACCACCCCCAATCGTTACGATAATCCAAGTTCCAAGAGAACTATGGTTTTCCGTCTCCTCTCCCCTTTCCAAAATACGGCGAGCGGGGAAGAATGACTTTAAAATTAACAGGGCGGGATACGCGCCGTGGATAATGAAGTCTTTGGGGTCGGCGAGCTGCCGACCCCCGCCCCACCACCGCTGCCGAGCACATGGCGTAATTGCGGGCGAAATCCGTCCCGCAATTACAGTGTGAAAAAACCCCTGTAACATACCTATGGGGGTTTTTTTTTCATGATGCAAAAACACTGCCTAGCGCCCATCCCCCCCTCTTTCACTTCAATGGGAGTTTTCCAGTATAACTAGTGTGTGCGCTCGGCATTTTTCAAAAGCCCCTAGAATGTATGAGAACCCCACAGCGCTGCCCCTACTGAAGGGGCCCAGCAAGCTTTTCACGTTGTGAGAAAACCCATTAAATAGTAGTCTGCACCAAATCATAAAAAAAAAAAAATAAAATGAACAACCCAACAACAACACATAACAAACAGTTTCCTAAGTCACAATTTACTTACTGTACTAATCACTTTTATGGTCAGCAGTGTTTTCTGTAGAGCAAAATTTACCACAAACTAGTAAGGTCACTGACTGTAATGCAATTTTGGTCTTTTTTATTCGGTAACAGCGAGGTTACTCATTAGGGAGAGGCACCATATAGGCTTATAAGTCTCCACACACCTACATGGTGCCTCTCTCTAATGAGGAACGTTGACCCTTTTGACTCATTTAAGCCTCTACCTACCACCAGACTCTTTTCTGACAAGAGGGGTAAAGCACTTGTGTATGTCCTGAGAAATTGTGGCTACTAATCTGCTAGTATTCTTTTCTACTGATCTACTATCTTCTGTGTTTCTAGTTCTGCTCATTTGTTTCCCGTCAGTGCTTGGTAACCATACCGAGGGGAGGTTTTCCGGGAAAACAGCGAAGTCACGGACAAAGAACCCACTCCAACCCAGGTTTTAAAAAGGGTTGTTTTTTCTGAATTTTTTGGAACAAGATGGTGAACAGATCCCCCAAACCAAATTTAAAAATACTTTTCCTGGGGCCCCTGTGCCACAGGTCGCCCGAATGTACTCTCTGGATGCCCGGTAACTTTGCTTAACTGTGGGATTCGGAAAGGCCGATAACCCCTTACCTTCTTAATACCGTAATCACTAACGGGAACAATTGTGTGTGGTGGCAGTTGCAGGGCTCATGGTGCAGCACACAGCAGCTTACACAGCTTTAATGGATTTACCCACTTCCCTCCCAAACACACATGTGACACAAAATTTTCCCTCACCGATGAACCGCTTCAAGTAGATAACGGTGGGGTATCAAACTCTCCAAGTCCTGAACAGGAGGATGTATTTGGGAAACCCTCCTTTGGCCTGTAACTGAGCCTAAACTAACTAAAATAATATCAGGCCTTCTCACAGTCCTGAGCTCGTTGACGTGCACGCATCCGATGAGGTACATTAAAGATGGCCGGCAATTCCTGTCCACCGGTGCAGATCCTTGTGGATGGTCCGGCTGCAGACAGTCCTCTCTATCTTGGCAGCTTGTCCTTCTTGTCCAGGAGTTCTCTCTCTCTCTCTGCGATGGCGTCTGTATAGACAGTCAGGCTCTCCTCTGTCCCTGGGACGACTGTGAATCCTGGCTCCTTTAGTCAACTGTCTCTGTCTGCTCTCCCCTGAATCTCAGTAGCTTCTCAAAATGGCTACTGCCATGTGCCAGTCTTATACCATGTCCCTCATTTGCATATACGGGAAACTGGACATAGCGGCATCTTGTGGTCAAACAGTAGAATACAAAGAAACATTTCATAATTGTCATGCATGGGATTTTACTTGGAAAACACAGTGAGGCTGGCCCACTATCCCACACTTGTTTCTAAGGCTATGTTCACACGGCTTATTTTGGGAGGTATTTCACCCCGTATTTCGCGCCGTACTGCGCTAAATATGGGCCGAGATACGTCCCAGTCATTACGGTAATCCACAGTTCTCATAGAGAACTATGGATTACGTCTCCTCTCCCCGCTCGCACAATACGGCGAGCGGGGAGAGAAGTGACATTTCAATTACTAGCGGCGAATACGCGCCGCTAGTAAAGAATGTCTATGGGCCGGCGGGCTGCCGGCCCCCCCGCCCTGCTCCCCCCCCCGTACACACGCCGTAACTGCGGGGCGAAATACGTGCCCACAATTAAGCCGTGTGAACATAGCCTTATAATCTGTTTAGTTTGGTTACCTTGTTATTTAGAGGTCTTTATTTCCCCCGCCTTTCTGGTTGTGCTCTGTTTTAGTTGTCAGGGCTATTTATTCCTAGATCTTGTTTGGTGCTAGCTTGTTAAATTTAGTGTCAGTTGTAGCTTAATAACATTTATTTGAGATATCTCAGGGACAGAATATGGTCAGGGAGTCTGGTGTTAGGGACAGTGTTCGGGTTATGGGTAGGGGAAGTTTTAGGGAGAGTTAGTTAGAGCTAGTTATCTTTGCCATAGCTTGCTTCCAGATTAAAGGCTTTATGGTGTCAACCTCACCCATTGCCTGGCCTCCTGCAGCTCGAACATCTAGTGGTGAGTCCCACTTATTTGTATCTGATAAACGCTTTGTACAATCATGCATACGACTGCTAGGTTGGCTATTATTAGTTACAACGTTCAGGCCTGGTTCCCATCTGCATTGGGTCTTCTGTTATGAACGGAATCGAGAGAAAAAAAAAAAAAGGATCCGTTAACTGATGTACAAACTGATAGCTATCCATTTATAGCTGTTCACCATTGACTTCAACGTAAAAAGTCAGTCAGATATGTTTTTTTAACGGAAAAAAATAGTGCAGCAGACTATGTTATTTCTTCAGTCATGAAAACTGATACCTAATGGAACAGATACAAACTGCTGCCATCTGTGAGCTTAAAAACTCCATAGAAAAGAAGAAGCATCAGTTCCTTGCCTTTTTCTGTCTCCCAAATGAAGCAGAACAGTGGAAAGCACAATACAGGTGTGAACCAGGTCTAATATCCTGTGCAAACTAGCATTGTTACATTACACTCTGCTCCAACACACATGAATCTGTATCATGGTGGACACTAACTCTTTGCTAGTACTGGCAGCTCAAATTTAGACTCGGTATAATCTTATTCATGAAGTCCTCACCTGGCTCTCCATTCAGGAGCAGCTCATGCAAAACGCAGACTAACACAGTTGTTCCCTAGTATTTTTTTCTGGGACCCAGATTCTCTGCAGAGGGATCCACAGTCCTGGACATGTATGAAAACTGTCTAGGTCTAAGATTTTCTTTGTTGCCCACAGCAACTAGAGTGCCTATTTCATTTTTTTCAGAGCACTATATGAAATGAAAGAGTGCAAGGGCAACAAGAAAAGTCTTAGACCAAGACAGTTTTCATAATGTGGCCCTTAGTATTAAGCTGGAGGACCCTACTCTGCAGAACATAGATACTCTCTACTTTGGGGTTAGTTTATGATGACCCAGATGCTGCTACTTTTGCTGCTGTTTATCTTCAAGTCTTGAGACAGCGGCAGAGGACAGCAGAGGAATTCTCTGCTGAGTTCAGGTGGTGGAAAATGGTACATTTTCCTCTTTGTGACTCTTTGTGAGTCTGAGAGAGAAGGTGGGAGAAGGTTGATTTCTGTTATTCTGAGAAAGCTTCCAAGCCTAGTGTGAACGAGGCTGAACCAATGCAAACTGGTCCCTTCAGGCTCTCCATGGTAGAAAAGACTTGGGTCTTTGCTTATATTGTAAATTGGTATTTTCCCGAAACCGAAAGGCAGGGAAACCCTACCGGGAAAGTAAAAGGGAGGTTCTTCAGTGTACAACTTATATTTCTCCCAAGAATATTTTGTTGTTACCATCTAGTATATAAATTGATGTTGTTTCTTTTCAATTGCAGGCTTCTGTGGATGTGGAACTAACGGAGATTTCTTGGAGTTTGGTTTGGATCAATAATTTGGTATAAATTCCATGCCTTTGGACAAGTCCATTGACATTTTATGTTAGATGGCACAACAGTAAAAGGGGATCTGCAAAACTCTGCACCCCAAGTCTCAAGCTATTAGAGGGAGGATTCCACTGTAAAATTGTTTAATTTTTTATTAATTTGTTCCCCGTTTTATCCAGTTATTATGGGGTATCCTTGGTTCATTCTTCATAATCCAGTTTTTCATTGGCGTTCTGGAGAGTTAATCCAATGGGTAAAGGCATGTGGAGGTATATAATCATATGTCCTATTTTAGTTTCAGCTACTGATCTACAGGGTCTGCCTGTTGAATACCTGGAAAAGACTGCTCCTCTTTCTCCTCATAGGGAATTTGATAGTTCAATTGACTTGATACCCAGCTTTAAATTTCCTAAGGGGAGGATTTATTACCTGTCTGCTCTGGAGACCTGGGCTATTTGACAGTATATCAAAGATAACCTGAAGAAGATGTTTATTTGTCCATTTAGGTATCTAGCTGGTGCAGGATTCTTTTTTATGACCAAAAAAAAAGATGTCAGTCTCCATCACTGCATTGACTACAGGGGATTAAACAAGATTACAATTATATAATCAATACCCTGATTTCTGAAATCCACTTTTAAAAAAGTGGCTATCTTCTTCAAGGTTGGTCTCAGACAGCCATGCAATCTTGTATAAAAAACAATAGGTTGCACTCCAATTATAGAAATTTATCAAATTTTTATTTTTATTTTATGCAAAACTTTAATAATTCCAAAATGGCGAATATATGAGCCGACGTCAAAACATATGATAATCCATGTTAATACAAATTCTATTACAGATTCTAGTAGTAGACGTTTCGATCAGAATTTGATCTTTTTCAATAGAATCTCTAAAATTAAAAAATTAAAAACAATTATTTACTAAAAACAAACAGTATTAGTAATTTTAGAAAAAAAAGTTTTTGCGATTTCTTACCCTTCTTTTAAATTTCAATTAATCTTTTTTCTATCGTAAATTTTACGACCTTAATGGAAAGGAAAAGACAAAAGATAAAGGAAATTCTATAAAAAATTTATAAAGTATTCATCCTGAATTTGTCTTAATATTATAATAGTCCCCCTTTCCATAAAATTATTCTATTATGATCAAAACTATGAAATACAAATCAGTTAACACATCCAAAAAAATGTGTGTTTTAATTAAAGATAAAATAAAGACAGTAACAAACAATCAACCCCCCAGGTGTCTCTCAAAGCGTAACATCAGTTCAAGAAAATGAAAAAAGACATACAATCGGGGCCCCAAACCCCTTTTAAAATATTAACAAAGCCCACAGTGAATTACTGTATTAAGATATAACAAAAGATACAAATACGATTCCACTCACAAAGATATTACCATCATTAACTCACCATTGCATGGTCCGTGAGTATGAAGGGGCATACCCACGCGCTTCGCGGAGACTTAAGGTCCCCGCACCGCAGTAATGCCCAGGTCCAGATGAACTCCACGGATTCAGAGCGCGCCCGCGCATGCGCCGGACCTAACTGCACATACAATGACCACAATGTGAATTTTTTTAGGAAAAGGAATAGACAAGTTTCCCGGTAACAAAGAAAAAAAATATAAAAAGTTTATCTCTTGCAAATTCCATCAAATCAATTGGGGAAAAAAGGCCATATAGGCATTAAACCAAAAAATCTAAAAAAGGACTGGAATAATGATGCGAACCTTTACAGTCCCCATAGAATTGGGGGCAATAAAAATAATACTCCCCCTTCTAAAAAAAAGACCCATGACAACTGGAATGGGGAAAAACTCATATTAATTACATAAACATTTCCATATATAAAAAATAAACAATATGAATTGATCAATTTACAATTTTCAACACGTTCAAAAAACCCATGGCCAAAAAGTGATCCCATAAACACAAACATAAATCAAACCATCAAAAAAACACAAATTAATACCCAAATTTAAAATTCCCTATTCACCCCTTTTGGGGTAAATATCCAAAATTTTAAAATTCCCAAATACTTTTTGTTTTAATAATTTTATTCGATCTCCTCCACGTCGAAGTGGTAGAACATAGTCTACTACCTGATATCTCAACTGTGAGACATTATGATTTTTCTCGATAAAGATAAGGTAGGAAAGTGGATTCAAAATATATCTGTCTCTCTCTTATATTTCATCTCTACCTATCTATCTGTTCTATCTATCAAATTCCACACTCTCTTCCTTTCTCTCTTCCCTTTTCTTTTCTCACCAGTTCAAAATGAGCCTGTTAGAGGGACATTGGTGATTGATTGGATTTAACAACAGTGCACAAGGCTATAGAGCTCTGATGGATTAAAGTTTGTCAGTTAAGAAAGATATAAAAGCTCCTGTGCTTCTAAGACACAGAAGGGAGTGTCATTACCAGCCAAGACAAGGCTGCTAGAGCAGAGAGAGGTGGTCGGTAACCTAGGAAACCTTATTAAAACAAGTAGGAGATACAGACTGCTTTAACTCTGAAATGAAGCAAATTCAGAACAAAATGATTGGAAATATTTATTTGCTTCCCTTTGCTTACATGCTTGAAACTAATCAGTGTGGCAGGAATACCACTTTAAGGGGGTATTCCCCATTTTTTGTATCACAAGTATGTACATTGTGCTTTCATCAGTAGAAGAATATTATTTAGTACCGGAATATTAAGTAAGGTTCATATCTGTGTTGAAGGTTCTGTTCAGAGCCTTCATAACATATTCTGTCAAAAAAGACAAATAAAATAAAAAGACAAATAAAATAAAATTGTTCAGTTAGAACGATGGAAACCATAATGGAACTGGAACCCCCTTTTTTGTGGAGGTTCGAAAAGAACTTTGTGCAGAAGAAACCGGCTTTTAAAGAGTTAATGTTTTTTAAGAGTTTTTTGGTTGGGGAGTGGTAAAAATATACATATCCACAAGTGGTATAATAAATTAGACATTTTCATTTTTGATCATTTTGACTGAGGTTTGACTGCTCAAAAGAATAGGGGGGAACACTTGAACAACACAATTTAACTCCAAGTTAATCACACTTCTGTGAAATCAAACTGTCCAGTTAGGAATCATGATTGTGAATCAATTTCCCTGCTGTTGTGCAAATGGAACAGACAACAGGAAAAATCTACGCAATTAGCAAAACAACCCCTATAAAAGGAGTGGTTCGCAGGTGGTCCCACAACCATTTCTTTTTTTCTCATCCTGTTTTTCTGTTTTTTTTGTCACTTTTGCATTTCGCATTGCTCTCACCCTAGAGGGACGTGAGGTGGTTCTACAAACCCCGAAGTTTAAGGGGGAGTGCAATCATCCCGATGGCACAAAATGCACCGCCCTTATGCAATGAGGAACAGGGAAAACAGTACCAGAACCCGCAAAATGACCTCCAGCCCA